>PVKM010004986.1:13681-49820 GCA_004027735.1 Carollia perspicillata
GGTTCACCTGCTGGCCCCCAAGGCCCCAGAGTGGTGCCCTGCCTTCCTGACCCTCCAGCAGAACCCAGAGCCATGTTCCTAAGGGCCGATCCACCCACACCTGCTTCCTCTCTTGCAGCCCCTGAAATGCGTCATCAAGCACCCCAACGGGACCCAGGAGACCATCCTCCTGAACCATACCTTCAATGAGACCCAGATCGAGTGGTTCCGCGCCGGCAGTGCGCTCAACAGAATGAAGGAGCTGCAGCAGCAGTAAGGTCCTGCCGGGCCACTGTGGCCCGCCCTGCCCCTCGGACTCGGCTCTGGTGGCGCAAGTACAGTTCGGCACGTCATCAGAACCACACCTGATCGATCTGGCCATGGCTTCCTGCACTAAGGTGGTGTGGCCAGGCCTCCCGCTGTCCCCTCTCAGCCCACGGAGTGACCCGTGGTTGCAGGGTTGTTAATCTGCCTTCCTGTTCTCAGTTGGTTCAGATTGGTTCAGATCTTGAACCAACTCTATTTATTTTTGATGACAAGACTCCCATCTAAAGTTTTTCTCCTGTCTGATCATTTCACTGGTGGCTGAAGGATTTTAAAGAACCCTTTGGTCTTGCAAGGAAAATAAGGATCCACACTCAGCGATGGCCCCTGTGTGTGAGTGGTGGTGGCATTGTCAACTCCAGGGTTTGCGGGGTCTTTTCACTGGGGTTGGTGGAGGCCCTCGATAACCACAACGCAGCTGGACCCAACACTGCAGTGGAGATGGGAGCTGGCAGGCTCCCCACCTCTTGGTCCCTCTTCCTGCTCTAACCCACTTGTGTCTGCAGGGCAGCCTCCCCTGCCTCCATCCCAGGGTGGGCCTCAGGCAGGGCCCCAGGTAGAGGGCCCCAGGGAAGTCCTTCCTGTGCAGGTAAAACCAGGCCCTGATGCTGCTCTGCCAGAACTCCTGTACCACCACCTCCCCTTCCCCTGGGCATCCAGTCCTCCAAACTCAAGTGGGCACAGCCTCCACCTTCTACAAGGCCACCCTGTCCAAGGTCACAGCCAGTCCACGGTGCACACTGCTCCCCAGCACTATCCATGCCTCCATGCTCCCATGCCAAGTGGGGGGTCAGAGAGGACAGGGGGCCTCTTCATCAAGACAAGACTTAACTACAAAACTAGTGTCCTGGTCCTGACAGAACTGAGTGGAAGGGCAAGAGGAGCCTGGCAGTCATTCTGGTGAATAAACGATGGGAGTTTATTCCCACAAGCTGGTGGGAAGGAAGGTGCTTGTCCTTTATCCTCAGGCTCTTCCATGGCCCCAGGCAGCCACCCAAGGCCAGCCTTTTGCTCCCTGTACCACCTCAGGGAGCCACCAGCTCAGCCAGCCCAAAGCCTGGCCTGAGGCAGCCTGGATCTCCCAGCCCCCACCTTCTGCCATGTGTGGGGGCCATTTCCACAAGTGATTTGAAGAGGAAGGGCATGCCATCCCAGCTGTGGCAACTCAGTGACCTAGGTCATGAACACAGCCAGGGAAACTGGTGGCTCTTCAATGGACATTGCCATTGTTTATTAAATGTCTTTGCTGTTCCTGAGAGCAGGACTTCTGGGAAGAGGAACGAGCCTGGGTGGCAGGGGAGGGGACAAGCTGGCCGGGCACTCCCCGCCCTGCCCTGCATCTCCACACTGCACACTCAGTTCCTTGGCATCTGTGAGGCGGCTGCGGTGTTCAGGCCCCTTCCAAGGGCTGGGGTCTGCGGACGTGGGCTGGTCCACGGCTGAGCCCCAGGGCTAGCTGCTAGTCCACCAGGAGAGGAGGCCGAGGCCTGGCTCACTAATGGATCCCTGCCAGGAGGGGAGAGAGAACAGGTGCATTTCATCTACCTTTGGGGCTTCAGCCAACTGCAACCGGAGGCAGAAGGGTCCCTTTGTCTGGGCACCGGGCAGGCCCAGGGCTCACAGTTGGTGCATGTGAGTGCATAGCTGGACTCCCCTCTCCTGCCCCAGCTTCCCCTGAGGCCTCTAAGGAAAGTGCTTGTTTACTAAGGACACGGCCCCTGGCCTCAAGGCCTCAGGGTCAGGTCCCCTTTCTTATCCCCAGGCCTGCCCAAACCCGGGCACCTGCAGGCCAGTCATGAGCATGCCCTCCTGTGGCCCCTGTAGTCTTCCTGCCAGAAAGGCCCAGCCGCCAAATACACAGAGAGGGGATGCCCTGGGCCACCTGGATTCCTGGCAAAGATAGCTGCCCCCCAAAAGAACCCAGGGTCCACATTACACCAGAAACCCTAAGAAGAGGACCCCAAAACCCCAATTTTGCCATGTGTCACTGTCTGAGTTTGTGAAAATAAAAGGCAAACCAAACCCAAGTCAGACCTGGGTGGGAGCAGCCCTGAGGGTCACCCTCTCTGCAGCCTCAGCCTTCCTCTTGGGGCTTTGACTCCTGATCCCAGTATCACCTCACCTTGAGGATTACTGCCTCGGCCCTCCGAAACCAAGGCTGCCCAGGGCGCAGTGACTGCCCAAGACCACACAAGGACCTGCCCCCTGACCTGCTGGGACAGGGGGTTCTAGGACCAAGACGCAAGTCACCACACAGGGAAGCGGCTCCCCCACCACTCCACAGCGGGGTTCTGCCACCACATGGTCCCCGGGGTTTCAGGAGCGCATCAGGATGTCTCACCACAAGTGTGTACGGGGCCTCCTTCTTTGGCAGCTCCTCACTGGCAGAGGTGGCCTCGGCAGAACTGGGCCCGGTGGGGGACGTGTCCACAAAGCTCTCATCCACCACCCGGAAGCGGATCTCCTCCCCGATGTCCATGTACAGGTCGTGTGCGCCTTCCTCCGTCTCGTACTCCCACACCCACATCTGCTCTGCCTCATCGCTGGGTGGGGCCCAGGTCAAGGCAACTATCAAGCCACAAAGGAGCTCCTGAGGGTTCTTGGGGCTTCCTCGCCCAGCACCCAACCCTCCCTTTGGCTGGGAAGTTACAAGGAAAGCAGGCCCACATGCCAGGGGTGAGGCGGGGCCAGGTCCAGACCCCCCAGAAGGGGAGAGCTGCTGGGGGCCGGGATCCAGACTGGGAACACGGGCCCCTGCCAAGCACCCACAGGCTTCCTCAGGTCATACAAGCAGGAAGGAGGCTCAAGCAGAGCTCAAGTTCGCCTTTCAAGATGGGAATGACCGTGGCCTGTTGCCTGGGGTCCTCTCCCTGCCCGGTCTGACTCCGCCTGTGGGTCCTCTCAGAGGCCAACTGCCAAGTGCAGAATCAGCTCCACAACCTGCCAGTTGTGACCTGGGGTCAGGCACAACCTCTCAGTGGCTCAGGGTCCCCATGTCTAAAACAGGACTGTGTGGCAAGGTCCCCCTTGCAAGGGTGTGGTGATAAAGGACTTCCCTAGATTTCAAGGGGTTGGCAGTGGGATGGAAGGTCACGTGCCTGAGAGCCCACAGCTGGCAAGAGGACCGGCAGGGCTGGCTCAGGTTTTCTGACAAATTCTAGACTCACACAGACTTTGGCCTTGGCCCTGGCCCTGCACAAGCCCAGCTGGGGCTGTTTGCCATGCTGGCAGGGTAGCCCCTGGTGGCCCTACAGAGCCCACACTGAGGAGCCGGTGCTGCCCTCTAGTGGCAGCCCCGAGTCCTGCCTCTCCTGCACCCGATCTTTCTGTGGGCACCGTGGGTACAGTCATGACAGGACGGGGTCCCTCCCAGTGAGTGAGCTGTCTCAGTGACGAGGCGCAGAAACAGACAACTTCAGTGCAGCAAGCAAAGTAAGGGCTGGGACAGGGACAATGGGGAAGATGAGTAGAGGGCGCCAACCCCACCCAGGACCCTCACAGCCAAGCCCTCGAATGCTTGATGTTACTTCCACGTGCAGCCCAGGGAGGAGGGGAGGGGAGCCAGTTGGGGCAAAGCTCTCGAGGGAAGTCACCTTTAAGACGATTCCTGCAGGGACAACGGAGGCAAAGGGGGCGGGAAGTGAACAGCACCCTGCCCACAGTGTACAGCCTACACGCTGCCGGGCCCCCCACGGCCCAGACAGAGGACAGGCATGTGGGCACCACAGGCAGTAGGGAAGCCAGGCAGGGTGGGCACAGAGGTGAGCAGCAGATCACAGGATCCAGGGCCACCCCCGGGGGTGAGGACCAGCCTCAAGAGCGGCCCGAGCCCCACTGTGACCTACTCTAACCTTGGGAGGATACAACTTGGCGGGCTGCTGCAGCGATTCTGGGGGGATGAGGATGTCATCGAAGAACCCTAGAGAGACTGGAGACAGTGACAGCATAGGCCCGGTGCTCACAGTGGACAGTTCAACATTGAGGGGTCTGGATACTTGAGAGGCAAGCCCTTGCCATGTGCTGCCTAGGGGGCAGATGTCCCCAGGGAAACCTGGGCCCCGCCCCACCCTTGGAGTCCCACATGGGCTTCTGCCTCTGCCACTCACACACCCTGAGCAGCCACCCAAAACCTCAGGTGGACACTGCACACAGCATGGACCAGTGGGTGCCGAGGCCCGAGTCACCCTGACCAGCTCCAGGGCCCACCCTGATGTTCAGCCTCATGGTGAAGCCTCACAGCCCACCGAGGTCCTCACTGTTACAGGAACAGAAGAGGGGGCTGTGTGTTCTCGCCAACAAGCTTTTCTGACACCATGGCGATGTTCTGCTTCTGTATCTGACTGCTCCCCTGACCACGTGGCCCAGCACAGAAGCTAAAGGGAGGCTGGCTGGCCTGGCTATGGCCCTAGCCACTGGTCCCACTGTGCTCCCAGGTCCCATCTCAGGAGTCGGGGCTGCCATTACCGTGCACTCCCTCGGGGCTGCAGCCTTTGATCTTCCCAATCAGAATCTCGTCCAGGAACGGATGGAACACCACATAGCGAAAATGGACTGGAAATGAAGAAAGCACGTCAGTGATGAGCAAGCACGTGAGGAATGGATGCTTCCACCAGGGTGACGCTCACTTGCCAGCACACTGACCCAGAGGGCATGTGGCTGCTCCAGGAGCCCACCCGGCAGTCCCAGTGGAGCCCCTCTGTAGGCCCAGACACAGCAGCAGAGCCAGAGGGAACTGCACACTGTTCCCTGCAAGGCCGCAGGTTGGCCCTCATGAGAGGCCAGCAGCAACGCCTCAGAACTGGTGGCTGGCTCCTAATCCATCAGAGAAGTCACACCTGAGTCCATATTCTGGGCCATCAATGACCCCAAAGTCACTTCAAATCTTCCTCCAGGCACTCTCCTTTAAATTCTAAAAAGGGTGGCAGGGCCTGGCATGTGGTGGTTGGTTGGCCCACCAACCGGTGCAGTTTGCCCCAGGTATAGCTCTGACCTGGAATGCAATGCTAAAAGTGCCCTGACATTAAGCGGGACAGAGCTGATCACCTATAAAAATGCTTCTGCAGCCCTGGCTGGTGTGGCTCAGTGGACTGAGTGCTGGCCTGCGAACCAAAGGGTTACTGGTTCGATTCCCAGTCTGGACACATATCTGGGTTTCAGGCCAAGTCAGGCCCCTAGTAGGGGGCACATGAGAGGCAACTACACATTGATGTTTCTCTCCCTGTCTCCTTCCCTTCCTCCCCTCTAAAAAAAAATCAATAAAAATATATTTTTTAAAATGCTTCTGTGGGTTCTCGGGCCTTGCCCTAGGTGGCCCCTATTTGCTGGACTCCACAGAAAATATCAGGTGAGGTCTCTGCCCACATCACAGACTCGGACCCCAGGGCCTGGCAAAAGTCATCACCCTGTCACTCCTGCCCCTTGCTTAAAGCACTGAGCTGGGGAGGGAAGTCAACCACTGGCCGGAATACTGCCAGGGCTAAAGAGTGACGCTGCCCCCTGCTGGTCACCGAGTGACTATCTCGGTCTAACCATGTCAGCTGTCATGCCACTGCTGCCCAGAGAGACTGCGTCACCTGCTCATAGGCACACTGAGCTGTTCAGCCCTGTTCTGCCACAGGGAGACGCCTAGTCTTTCTGGACCACCAGACAGGGCCATGGAGCTGAATCTGCCTTCCTCAGACAGGCTCACTCCCCACACAGGCTTCTTCCCCCAGCACCCTCAGCCGCCTGGTCTGCCAAGGCACAGCAGGCCTACGTGGCCCCCAGCACCCTGCCAAGGCTGCCGCCTCGTGACTCTACTGGGCAGGGAGTTGAGGGAGGAGGAGAGCCATCTCAGCCATCATGAAGACGGCAGGTCCTCCTCATCCGACCTCAAGGAGAGCAGACAAGGGCAGCCAAGGGTCACCCACCCACAGGATGGAAAGTCCCTGTCCCCCACATGACACAACATCAGTTCAGTGTAACAAAGCCCCACAGAGCCTCTACCAAGTCTGTGCCAGGTGGGCTTCGGCACTGGACTTCCGGGGCGGGGGCAGGACAATGGGGCGCTGTGCCCGGGGCGCCCCTGTCTGGAGCAGCCACAGCACACCCGGAAACACATGGCGAGCTGCCCAGGGCCCGACGGGCGGCTGGTGAACACGCCAGTCTGTCCGTGCGTGGGGACAGTGTTCCACCTGCAGGGACAGGAGTGCTGGTGTGCGCTCCCATGTGGAGGACACCATGCTACGTGACGGAAACCACTTACAAAGGCCACTGGGTGTGTGAGTCTGCCTCTGTGAAATGCCCAGGATAGGCAAATCCATGACAGAAATAGATTAGTGACTCTAGGGGCTGAGCGAACTACATGAACACAGGGTTTCTTTTGGGGCGATAAGAATGTCCTGGAATTAGTGGTGATGGTTGCACGGCTCTGAAAGTCACTGGAAGGGTGAACTTTAAAAGCTTGCTTTAAAAGGGTGAACTTGCCCTGGCTGGTGTAGCTCGGTGGATTGAGTGTGGGCTGCGAACCAAAGGGTTGCTAGTTCGGTTCCCAGTCGGGGCGCATGCCTGGGTTGCAGAACAGGTCCCTAGTAGGGGACACATGAGAGGCAACCACACGCTGATGTTTCTCTCCTTCTCTTAAAAAAATAAAATAAAATAAATAAAATAAAAGGGTGAACTTTATGGTACATGAATTGTATCTCAGTTCGAACACAAAGAGGAGGCCACAGACCAGCTGGAGGGCCAGCGAGGACAGGGCCGTGTGGGGCTGTGCAGGGCTCTGGGATGCGCAGCGTGCAGACGGGAAGTGTGGAAAATCGAGAAGGACAGGTCTGAAGGGCCGCTAAGAGGAGGAAGACCTGTTCTCAGTTGTGGGCTTGGGTAAAATTTGTTCAGGAGAGGAGAGCCGCCTCAGGATGACCGAGTTTCTACAAAGGACAAATGCCATAGGACTCCACTTCCGTGAGGTTCCCAGGAGCCAAACACATGGACAGAAAGTCGGGTGGAGGCTGCTGGGGCCGGGGGGTTGGGGGTCGAGGAGTTGTGTAGTGGGCGGTTCCTGTTCGCGATGACAAAAAAGCTCTGGAGCTGGATGGCGACGGTGGCACAGCCACACAAGTGTACTTAATGTCACTGAACCGCACACTTCAAAATGCTTAAAGTGATAAGTTTCATGTTATATATATTTTATCACAACTTCAAATAAAAAAGGACAAAGCAAATGGCAGGCACAAAGACAACCGGCTGCTGGGGAGCCCCAAACAGGCCCCAATCCGGCCTGGGCGGGGTGTCGGAGCAGGTCAAGAGGGGCTTCCCAGGGGCGGCCACGTGCTCCCAGGGACATGGGGCTGGTGCCAAGCAAAAATACCCTAAGTAACAAGACAGAAGGCTGGCCAATCGGCCACTGCCACAAATCACAATGGCCAGCATCTTGTGAGTACTTCCTCTGTGCCAAAGGCCACATAGTTTTTCCCATTTATTCTTCACACTCACTTTAGGAGATGGGTAGTATTACTACTACTATTATTATATTATTTTTCTAGATGTGGAACCCAAGTCTTAGAGAGGTAAAGTGACCTGGCCTGGGCAGAAACGGAAGGAATGGAAACAACTGGGAAATGAAGCTTCCAGGCAAAGGCAGAGCCGCAGTACTGGGCCCTCCCCGCACATTCTCAGCCACAGCCCTGGGACAGGGTGGGCCGTGGCGGAAGGGGACCTGCCGGGGGGTCAGCACAGAAGCAGGGCGATTAATCCCCATCACAAATCAACAACCCACCCTGCACAGTACTCAAGGGGCCACAAGGAGCTTTACAGCTACCAGGGTTAGCCCCATTTCACAGATGAGGAAACCGAGGCTGAGAGGTGGAGTTACTTGCCCAAGGTCTCCACCTAGGGGGCAGAGCCCGGATTCAAATCTAGGCCCATGAGGGGCCCAGCCCAGGGTTCTGCTCCTCACACCTCACTCCCAAGAAAACGTGGCACCAGGTGCCTGGAGGGGCGATGAGGAAACCAAGTGAAATCTCACACCCAGTGGCAGTGGCAGAAACGACCAACTGAACAGAGAGGATTTTTTCAAATTTAACATTTTTCTCCCAGTTCTTCTGGTGCCTCTTATTACTTCTCCCCTGGACAACCAAGGCCTCTCCCAAAGGCAGAGACTGGGCTCATCTGGACAGCACCCTTCTCTGTAGACAGAGGCTCCATCTTATTTTTCTGCTAATGAAACTGCTCCAAGTCCCTTCAAACAGTGGAGCACAGCAGCATCCCTGAGAGCTAACAAGGTTTCTGCACCCCCGGACACGGCCACTAGGCAGCCTCCAGTTCTGAAACGCTTCCCATCTCTGCACTGAGCCAGGAGGCTGAGCAGCACGGACAAGGGCAGGGCTCCTCAAACGTGGCCCTGCGTGAGAACCACCTGGTCCCTGGTTAGAACAGTCTGCGGGCTCCACCCCAGACACTGTGACTCCACAGGCCTGGGGCAGACACAGCAGGTCTCCTGCCCAGACTCCGGCCAGCCCTGAACCACCTAAAGGGCCCCCTTGCCCTCTGCTTCTGATTTGGCTGGGCCCAGGCAGGAGAGTGAAGAATGGCGCACTCCCTCCAGGAGAGCTCTTCGTAAGTGGATCCTTCCTCTGCATCTCCCTCCCATCCCCAGTGCATACCCCTTTGCAATGGGACAGCATAGAGAGGTGGAGCCCACTTCTCCATCCCCGGAAGCTGCCTTCAGCCATGTGACCTGCTTTGGCCAATGGGATAATAAGCAGGGACTCTCAGCCAAGTCCAGCCTACTGAAAGGTGAGACCACATAGAACAGAGATATCAATGTTTCTCTGTAACATGGTGTTTCTCTCCCTCTTTCTCCCTCCCATCCCCTCTCTCTAAGAATAAGTAAAATCTCTACCCACAGATTCGGGGGGGAAAGTTCACTATGTACCCAAGTCCTGTCCTAAGAGCATTCCATGCGTTAACACAGTAATCCTCAAAATAGTTCTGTAATAGCAAAACTACTGTTAAATGCATTTTACAGGTGAAGAAACGAGGCTCAGAGACACACAGTGAGGAAGTGGCAGAGTTGGGATTTGAACCCAGAGGCCACACTCTTAGCCATTATGTCCTAGTGCCCCTCGAAATCCCCCCTCCCCAGCCAGCCTTCCTCAGGAGCGGCAGCTGGTCTCCCCTCAGCTCTCCGAGCCTTCAACCTCTCCCAGTGTCTTAAACTGTCTCGCCTGCTCCCTCCCTCCACCCTGCCACTGCCCTAGACTGAACAGACTGAAGGCTGGGCACAGAGCAGGGCTCAGGAGCAGGCAAGACCCAGGGGGCACAGACACAGAGCCGCAATCTCAGGGCTGGAGAGGATGTATCCACCTCCCATTTCTTTCTTTAAAAAAATTTTATTTATTGGTTTTAGAGAAAGGGGAAGGAGGGAAAGAAAGATAGAGAGAAATTTATTTGTTGTTCCACTTACTTATGCATTCACCGGTTGATTCTTGTATGTGCCCTGCCTGGGGACTGAACCCACAACTTTGGCGTCTTGGGATCATGCGCTAACCAACTGAGCTACAAGGCCAGGGCCACCTGCCATCTCATATAGGTGAGGAAACTAAGGCCCAGAGAGAAGATGCTGCCCTTTGTCACCCTGTCAGTCCCTGGCAGAGTTGGGACTAGGCCCCAGGTCTCCCAACCCCTAGAACAGGGCTCTCACTACTGAAAACTGAGCCTCAAAAGTCCGATGCCCCAGGAGGAGAGGGCACCCACCTTTGGTGTGCGACGCGCCATCCCCAGGAAACACATAGGAGTCCTCCAGCTTGGTGATGTCGAACAGGCAGATGCAAAGTCCCACGCTGTACACGACCTGTGTGAATCAGTGTGCACACACACGGTGACCCCAAGGCCCAGCTCCCGGCCAGTCTCTCTTGAGACCTACCACCCCAGGGCAGATCACCCCACTTCACAGTGGGAAATGAGTTGGGGCACTGCCTACAAGAACCACAGGTGAAGAACCTCAGAAGAGGCAGAGCTCTGGAAAGAATAGGGCCTTTGATGACGAGGCAAATCCAAGTTACAATGCCAGCTCTGCCATTCACTGTGTGACCTCCAAGGTCACCTCTCTGAGCCTCAGCTTCCCCATCCGCAAAAACGGATATACCAGGCCGCAAGGTTGTTAAATAGAGAGAGGATGGATGGATGGGAAGCTGTGATCCCAGTACCTGGCTCGAATGTTAGAAATTATAATAATGATCAGGGAAAGATCATTATTATTACTAGTAAGGATCAGTGGTAGGGGAAGCCCTGGTTAAACCTACACTTTCCAAGGTGCCCAGGCCCATGCCAGAGCCCACAGCTCAGTGAACATCAGAACCATAAGTAATCTCCCTTCTGTTCACAGTCTCAGACACACAGATGGGGCCACAGGGACTGAGGCTGGCAGGGTGACACATGGCCAAAGTCCCAGCACTGGGCAGAGAACATCCCAGCCCCACTCCCACCCCATGGTGCTCCAAACAACTGGCCGCTTGCTTGGTGTCTGCTAATCTGCCACTAGCGTCATCACCTCCCAGTTAGAGACCTTGTAGGACTGTTCAAGGATTAGCAAGAAGCTCAGAAAACTCAGAGTCCTGGCCGGACTTCACGGTGGTGAGACAAAGGCCAGCACTAGCTCTGTGCCCTTTGCCGGACCTGGACCTCTCTGTGTGGCCTCCTCTAAAACGACTCAATGATTCGAATATGGAAAGACTTGTCTCGACAGGTCCCTGAAGGACCCATGCCACAAAGGGACTGCACTCCTTTCTTGGACTTTGCACACATTCTCCCGCCATGAGGGTCACACTTCATCCCCCCGAAGACCCCCTGGCTTTCTACATCACAAAGTCACCAGAACCCCTCTACCAAGGACTCCACGAGCGCTCTCTGCCGCCACCGACTCCCCAAATCTGCAGACTGCTTCTGCAAGTTCGGCCTCTATGGAAGGGACTCGCCTCCTGTCTGAAGCCCGCTGATCCTCCCCTGGCTGGCTCTGCCCTGCCTATCACCTCCTGCTGCTCTAAGGGTGCAGACCAACACCTCGTGGAGTCCTGTGGCCCTGGGCAGCCTGGTCCCCGCCACCTTTTCGGCCTGCCAGGCCATACCAGCCTCCTCCAGGCCGTGAAAGTGCAATATTCTCTCCGAAGGCCACAGGGCCTTTGCAAATGCTGTGTCCTCTGCCTGCACAGCCCAGCCCCTCCCACCACAAAAAACTAATACCCTAGCTAGCTCCTCCTGGCCCTCACAAAGCAGCTTGTTTCCTTCATTGTAGGTGAAGTTCCTTTCTTCCAAGGGCTTGTGAACACCTGTCCTTCAAAGCCTTTACCTCAACTTGTCAGAACACTCAACTGTGGGAGCCTCTCATTCATATCTGCTTTTCCCACCACACTACAGAGAGAAACCTCCTGTGTCCCTCATTCAATCAACAGACCGTTATGGGACATCTACTCTGTGCCTGGCTTTGCCCAATATGGGCAAGGTCCCTGCCCTCATGGAGAGGGAAAGAAAAAAAAAACCAGTAACTCAGGAAACCAATAGGAAAGCAGGGAATGGTAAGTGAAGTGCTGGAAAGGAAAGAGGGATATGTCACAGACTAACCGAGGACGGAGGGTCACTACAGAAAAGGCGGTGGAAGACCTCTGGCGATCTGGCACCAGGCACCAGACCTGGCACACAGAAGGCGCACATGCATTTTTCCTGCAGGAATGAATGGATAAGCCTCCTGCCCGTCCGTCTTCACAAAGACAATGCCTGGTTGGACAGCAATGATTGTTTCTACTTTACAAATGCTCACTTAAGACTGCAAAGCAATTTCCAAGTGTGGAATCCAGCCCTGCGCAGTTACAAGGGCTCTTCTCAAACCCTGTTTCCCTTTTGATTCCCTCCAGCCTCCTCGTGGGATAAGGGTTACCACATACAGGCCAGGAAGCCGAATTCTGAGACAAGCTACCTGCCCAAGGCCAAGGTTTGGCATGACCAAGCCAGGCCTGCACCATGCGGGTGGGCAGTGCTGGACCCTCCCGTTCCAAGGCTTTCCCGCGACCCCCTGGGCCCATGGGGTACCTTGTTGGCTAATTTCTTATTCAGCTCCTCGGCAATGGAGTCATTGAGTTTCCGCTCAAACTGCCACGGGGGTATCCGCACAGTATCCACCATCTCCACCAAAACGAACATCCTGGCCTGCGCTGGGGGCTCTGGGAACGGAAGGGTCAGTCAGGCACCGGGGACTGGAGCTGTGAGGATCCCCGGGGCCCCTTCGTCCCCTCCCAATAGCTGAGACAACCTTCTGGTCAGCAGCGTGGCTGCGCGGTAGCGCCTGAGGTGCCCGGTGCGGGACATGTTCCGCTACTGCAAAGGGAGGAAACTGAGGCTCAGCGCGAGAGTATCTCAGTCCAGCGAGAAGCGAGCACGCCCACGCCACGCGGACCAGCCCGCCGCCCCCACACCACGCACAGCCGCCACGCACCGCGCACCCACACGCAGCCGACGGTCTCACCACTCCGGACAATATTCCGAATCCTATCGCTTCCGGAGAACCGACCAATAAGGAGACTCTGCCCGCCCCACGTCCCGGGGCGACGCTGCCTACCGGTTCCTTTTCGGAGCGGGGCGAGGCGGGGCCTGGATGGGGTGGGGCGGGGCCTGAATGGACTTCCTTACTAGCCGAGCTGTCAACCCTCCGACGACGCTTTCTGGTTGCTAGGCGACCTCGTCAAGGACCTGCTGTCCTTGCTGCTTTCAGGCTGCCCTCTGCGCCCGCCTCAGTCAGAGTGATCCCTTCAAAATGCAAACACAATATTGTACTTAGACCCTTCAGTATTTTGGACACGGGAGAACTGACTGGAAAGGGAAAGTCAGGATCTTTCTGGGGTGATAGAAATGTCACAGATGTATACAATTCTCAAAACTCATGGAACTCGACACTTAGGATCTTTGCATTCATAATAGAGTACATCTCAGTTAGAAAGTAGTAATAAGTTGTGACAAATAAACCACCTCAGTAGCTTCCCAGCGGACTAATAAAGTCCAAAGCTTTTTTAAAAAGTTTTTATTTTTTATTTAAGAGAGTGAAAAGGAGGGAGAAAGAGAGGGAGAGAAACATCAATGTGTGGTTGCCTCTCACGAGCCCCCTACTGGGGACCTGGCCTGCAACCCAGGCATGTGCCTGACTGGGAATCAAACTTGTGACCCTTTGGTTCTCAGGCTGGCACTCAATTCACTGAGCTGCACCAGCCAGGGCATAAAGTCCAAAACTTTTCTGGTAGCCAAAAGGCCCTGCAGGATCTTGCCCCATACCCACACCTGCACATTCTCTGCCCTCCCTCACCCCTGCCCCGTTCCTTTCTCATTCATCTTGATATGACAGCTAATGTAGGCTTGGGCTAAGAGAATTCGGTAACTTGTCCAAGATCAGGGGCTGTTAAGTCTAAGTCTACACTTCCTCTAAAAGTTGGTGGGTTGTGAAAATATACTGAAGTGTGTTTTAACAATAATTTGAGAACTTAAAAAGAGCCTTGGGGTAGGTGACAGGACTCAAAAATGGATAATGCTTTAATTTGCTGAATTTGCACATATGAAGATCCTTCTATGAGACTGGCTTCAGTGGTACTGAATTTGACCTCCCTCGCATCCATATTTTTATTTATAGGTCTGTCTGCCTTTCCTAGCATTTGAGCTACTTGAAGACAGGGGAAAATGCTACTTCTGCTCTTTATTCCTTTAATACCCTACCATCTTTCCTAGGAGGCATTCGGCAAAAGTGCTCAGGAAATTATATTCTTTCTCTCAAATCTTCCTTCTTCATTCTATTCCCACAGCTACTGCCCTGGTTCAGACCTCTTCGTTGTTCCCCTGGAGCTTAGCCACTTACCCAGTTCCCAGCCTCAGTCTCTCCTGCAAGCAACTGCCACTGTCACAAAAGCCTTCCCTCATGAATATCCTTTGCCCACACAGAAAAGTGT
Organism: Carollia perspicillata; assembly: GCA_004027735.1. Lineage (NCBI taxonomy): Eukaryota > Metazoa > Chordata > Mammalia > Chiroptera > Phyllostomidae > Carollia > Carollia perspicillata. The sequence continues at coordinate 27,946 of PVKM010004986.1, forward strand.
GGATTGAACTCAGCCCTCCTTTCCAGCCTCATCTCCCTTCTGTTCTCCAGGCATTTGGAGCCTCCAGCCTCCCGAGGGTGGAACAAGACCTTTCATAGCCCTGTCTCCATCCCGTCTTTACCTGGAAAACTGCTATTCATATCCATTAGAACACAATACAATGCCTTTCTCATTCATCCTTTTTTTTCAACTTGCTGTGTGTCCAGCTGTTGGAGATATGATGGAATAGAACTAGGCCCCTGGATTCAACTCAGAGGGATTGGAGACAGGACAGGGTGAGAGAGAATTTGATGCTTTCAGAAAATCAAAAGCGTTTCAGCGAGTATATAGAGGAGATGAGAACTGGTGAGGTTGTAGACCTAGACGTGACCCAGAGCACAGGGCCGTGTTATAATATTCATAGCCTTTTTTGATTTTGAGAGTATGTTTATTAAAGCTGAGGACAGTGAAACAAGGAAGGGCCTAGGAAAGAAGGAGCAACAGGAGAGAGCCTAGGTGGGGCTTCTTCAACTCTAGAAATGTTACAGGAAAGAAATGAGCTTAGGCTGGGCTGCTTTGGCTCACTGGAAAGTCAGAGAAAAGGGGGCCTTGGAGTCAGGTTCAGGGGGTTAGCCCAGAACAAGCTTTTTCCAACTGTTGCTCCCTTGGTTGCAAGTCTCCTGGGGACCCTCAGGGTTTAGGGTTTGCACACCTGGGAGGGGAGTGGGCCTCATTAACTTAATCCTCGCAGCAGCTATAAAAGGTAGGGGTGATTATTATTGTTATCTAATGTATCTCATTATCATTTATCATTCTTAGTTATGCCATTACAGTATCTTGAATTTTGCCTCATCAGAGAGATTAAGCAGGTTCCGCAAGGTCTCAAAACTGATTAGTTGCAGAGGTGGAATTCAGGCCCCAGAGCCCACTGTCCTAAGCACTGGGCTCTTTCTCCAGGACCTTAGTCCTAGGACAGCAAAGGGAAGCTTTAGAAGGTTGGAACAAGGAAATGATACAGTGACACATCAGCTGGATGGACGGCGGATGGGAAGGGGCTGGCGTGGAGACAAAACCAGGGAGGAAGTTACTGGGTGACACCTTTAAGGGAAGGCCCCTGGCAGGGGTTAGTAGCCCCGGGGAGTAAAGTTGGGCAGAGTCTGGAGGTCTCCAGGGGGTGATCTCAGGATAGGGTGGATGACCTGAGATCGGAAGTGGGAGGGGCCGGTCCCTGAAGGTTTTAGCCACTGGCTGGGCGGTGGGCCTTTCACAGAGATGGGAAATTGGAGGAGGGCCAGGTGGTGGTGGGGAGTAGGTGGGGAGGTGGGAATGGGGCCAGCATTGCAGACTTCAGTGTTTTGGGTTCCCAGGCTTCTTTAACAGCGTTCAGCTCACAGGATTATCACAGTCATTTGTTGGCACGGATGGTTTCCTCATTGGTGAAAAACAGGGACCAGGCTTCTTTATTCTCTGTGTCATTCATGGAAGACTGGAGGTGGCTTACAAAACACACAAAGGTTTGGTCTGCAAACTCCTGTGTGGCAGAGGACTTCTCTGTCATGTCCTTCACCTCCTCTGGGCCTTGCCCTGTGCCTGGCACATGGTCAAGGCTTGTAAATATGTGGTATTTACACGAACAAAAGGGTGGTAAAATAATTGCTAAGAGTGTAGGAGCGAGGGAGAAATAAGGGTTGGAAACTAATCCAAGAGGCAGGGGAGAGCCAAGTGTGCGGCTGAGGGCGTGGGGTTCCCACTGCAGCGCACCAGCTGAGCCATCCTGGGGAAGCCGATGAACCTGCCAGCGCTCAGCTGCTTCTCTATAAAATAGAGGTAATAACAGATCCGACCTCAAAGGACTGTCTACCGCTGGGGCACTGGGTAGAAATACATGCAGTATGTCACAGAATGGAATAATATGAAGCCATAAACAAAGGATGAGAATGGCCCTGACTGGTATAGCTCAGTGGGCTGGGCGTCACCCTGCAGACTGAAAGGGCGCAGGTCCCTGGCTGCGGATGTGTGAGGGACAACCGATCAATGTTTCTCTCATACCCCTCTCTCTAAAAAATTTTCTTTGAAAGAAGGATGAGCCCTGGCTGGTGTGGCTCAGTGGACTGAGCACTGGCCTGTGAACCAAAGGGTCACCAGTTCGGTTCCCAGTCAGGGCCCATGCCTGGGTTGTGGGCCAGGTCCCTGATTGGAGGCATGTGAGAGGCAACCACACACTGATGTTTCCCTCCCTCTCTTTCTCCCTTCCTTCCCCTCTCGCTAAAAATAAATAAATAAAAATCTTAAAAAATATAAAAACAAAACAAAAAGAAAAACCCTCTTGGCCCCTATTCCCTCCACCTACCACCCTCTTTTCTGCTCCCTTTGCCATCAAGACTGCTTTGAAGGAGTCGTCAGTGCTTGCCGGTCCCAAATCCTCTCCTCCTGTCCTCTCTTCAGCCTGCCCCAGTCAGGCGAGGGCCCCACCTCTCAACTCAAACTGCCCTCTCAGGCTCACTGATGGCCTCCACGTTGCCGTAGCCAGTGGTGATTCTCAGTCCTCAGTCCTCACGGGCAGCATTGGTCCCAGCCGATCACTCCCTCCTCTTTCACACACTCTTTCCACCTGACTTCCAGAAGCCCAGGCTCCCCGACTGCATACTCTCTGCTCAGCACCCGGGAACGTGGGCAGGCAGCCTCAGGCCCGCTTTTCTGGGGTCTGTACTCCTGCCTGCTGATCCCTTGTGCCCTGACCACTTTCAGCAGCGTTCACCGACAGCTGGCTCCTGTGTTCCTCTCGGGCCAACCCTCTCCCTGAGCACCAGACTCACACACCCTGCCTGCTCCAAATCCCCCTCTCTCAACTCAAGCTTAACCTGGGCCAGAACGGACCTTCTGGCCACCCCCACCCCAAAGCTGCCTCCATCACAATCTCCCCACCCCGGACAGCAACTGTTCTGGCTGCTTTTGGTTTCTCACACCCCTGTGAACCTGTTGTTTCTACCTCCAAGACGCATCTAGATTCCAACCCCTCCCTAGCACCACCGTGGCTACTCAGGGGTCCCAGCCACCCTCTCCCCTGCCCCCTCCCCTGGGCCTTTGCAGCAGCCACCCCTGGTGTCCTATCCTCCTCTCCCCCTGTCCCCCACAGTCTACACTCCACACAGATGCCAGAGAGACGCTGTCATAATAACGCTCAGAAATTCTCAGTCCTCCCCTCCAGACCCTGCAAGGCTGCGTCTCACTAAGGGACGAGCCTTCACAGCCCTGGGGGCCCGCACCCCATTACCCCTCTGACCACGTGCCCCATTCCTCTGCCCGATGGCTCTTCTGCCTCTGCACTCAGGGCCTCTGTCCCCCCCACCCAGAACATTCTTCCTCTCACCACCCTCTTGTCTCCATCCCTCACCTCCTCCAGTCCCTTGCTTTAATGTCACCTCAGTGTCATTTTCCCTGACACTTATACCCCCTTTTTAAATTGCAAATCAGTCCCCTCTCCCTTCCCCCTTCCCTCTTTGATAGTTTTCTGCAGCATTTATTGCCCTCTGACATAGGGCATAGGTACTTATTAGGTTGTTTTATTGTCTCTCCCTCCTGACTGTGAGGGCCATGAAAACAGGGGTTCCGTCCGTCTCGTCCACTGTCGATGCCCCAGTGCCAGCACACAGTAAGCCCAGGACAAATATTTCTTGGATTAAACGAAAGGATGACAAGAAAAGATTAGCCTTGAGATAGTCATGGTCCTGTAAACTTGCTGTCAGTAGAAGAATCTGCCCCTGAACTTTCTAACAATCAAAGCAAAGAGAAAAACATTTCAATTACAAATGGAAACTAACCAGGTGTTCTCCATTCTGGACCCTAAGAGAACTCTCTCCAGGTTCACAAGGAGTGTGGGATCTGGGGGACGGAAGGACGCCCCGGATGGTGTCTGGACAGGCCCAAGGACCAGTCTCATTGGGGCACTTTTAAAACGACCCCTCCATGGGGGCAAAGGCACAGCCGAAGTGCCATTGGAAACAGTGATTCTGGAAGGGACCTAAACGAAGTGTCCCGGATGTTGCTCTCTGTCGAAGGGCAGAGAGTCAACAGGCATTTGAGGGGGCCGCTGTGCCTGAGGCCGCCCCTGCTCTGGGGGAGAGGGGAGGGGACCAACCGAAAACAGGGAACAAACAGATGCAGGAGGTCATTTAGGGCATTGCTATCAAGAAAGGTCACATGGATGCCCTGGCTGGTGTAGCTCAGTGGATTGAGCATGGGCCTGTGAAACAAAGAAAGGTCACATGGATGATGTGACTGCGGGTGACCGGGGGCTGACACTTTAGTCAGGGTGGTTCAGAGACAGGCTGCTCAGAAGGTGAGGATGGAGGTGAGCCTGAGGTGTTGAGAAGGTGGAGGTGCACAGCCCAGGGTGTTCAGGAGTGTGTGTGTGTGTGTGTGTGTGCACAAGCACGCGCTCACACACAGGTCTGATGGAGCCCTGGCTCACAGCCCATCCCATCCTGCGTCAGCGGGGGGTCAGCCTGGCTGCTCCAGCCCCAGGTCCTCAGGGCAGGGTGCAGGGGGCGCCCAGGCCAGGGACCCCTCGGTGCTCCCTCATTCTGCTGCCCACATTGATCGTTACCCTAGACAGGACTGCCAGGCTGCCAGCGGCACTAGAGGCAGAAGCGTGTCATTTCTCCCTGTCTCACTTCAGATGAGGAGCCTGCCTCTCGCTGGGTCTCCCAGACCCTACAGAGCACGGTCCCTGCTCTTCTCCTCTTCCCTGCTGTAGCCACATCAGTGACTTTAATTTCCTTGAATACACAGAGTTCTTTCCTGCCTCTGGGAGCTCACCCATGCTGTTCCCTCCTTAGGAAACACTTTTCCCTGCTTTTCACAAGGCAGGATCCTTGTCATTTTGGGGGTTTAGCCTATAGGATCCCTTGTCAGAGCACTCGTGTCTCAGCCCTTTATTTTAGAGCTAGACTTGGCCCTACTAGTCTCCTTGGTGTCAAATTCGTTATCTTTAAATGTGTGATTATACATTTATTTGCTTGTGTACTTGGTGCCATGTCTCTCTCTAGATGAGACAGTTTTGTAAACTCAAGGAAGGTGTTTGCCTTATTCACTGCGGTATTTGAGCCTGGACCATCTGGTACATAGTAGGTAGTCAAACAATATTTGTCACTTGTCTAAACAAAATGAACAGATCATGTGATCTGAGCTGCAGAAAAAGATCTCCAGCAAAAGGGCAGTAGTCAGATCGGAGAAAGGAACTGGAGGACAGGGAGGGAAGGAGGAAGGACCAGTCTGATTTACTAGACAGGGCGGAGACTAGTGCCGTGGTGGAGGAGATGGTCGTGCAAGGACCCGAGAAAGCATTTCAAAGACAGTGTGGTATAGCTGAGAATAATAGTGCAATTATTCTTTAAATGGAAGCCAGAATTCCTGAGTTTCAACCCCAGCTTCATTACCAGCTGTGTGATGCTGGGCAAGTTTCTCAACCTCTCTGTGCCTGAGTTCATGCATTTGCCAAGTGGCACCAACCCCTTAGGGACGTATGTACTTTGGAGGCCGAGGTTGTCCGGGACTGGCCCCCGTTGGTGGGCTGACCAGCAGTGATGGGGTGGGATTATAATTCAGGTGAAGTGAACAGGATTCAGGTGCTGCTCCGCTCTGACCCGCGTCTTTAGCTTCTGCAAGATGAGGGAGGCTTTCCAGGAGACGAGCTTTTGAATTCTCAACTTTTCACAAAAATAGCCTCTGTGGCAGAGCCCCTGGTTTGAAGCAGACAATTTCTTTGTTACTCACTGCATGTGGGTGGGTGGGCTGTGCCTCGGGCTGCTCATTTCCTGAATGAACAGCTGTGCCCTCTCCTCGCTGTCGAGAATATCATAACACCACTTCGACCCTCGGCCCAGCCTCCTCCATTCACTGTTCCGGCTGTCTGGCAGCCCCGCACATGTTCACCAGCTGGTGAGGAGGGGCCTTGGAGAAAAAAGGCTGGACAGGCAGGGAGGGTGCAGGGAAGGCTGGGCCCCGGGCCTTTGCCCAACCCTTGGCCTCATTCACAGCACACCAGGCCTCCTGGCCACGCCGGCCTCCTTCCCCCCCCTCTGGCACACGGAAACTCATGCCCATCTGAGGGCCCTTCCAGCCCACCATCCCCTTCCGACGATGTCTTCTCTCTGGATTCCGGCAAAGCTGGCTCCTTCTGGTCAGCTGGGGCTCAGCTTAAACATCATTAGCTTGGAGAAGTCCTCCCTGGCCATGCCCCTCTGCTTGCCCATGTTTGTAATCCACCGCCCACCCACCAACAGCCCAAGGCCAATGCTACACAGACTCAGGAGCCATGGGGATAAGAGCCAGCCGCATGGAGATTCCAGCCCACAACCTGGCACCGGCTGTCACTGGCCGAGTCTGGGCCAGGGGTCCTGTGGACCGAGAGAGAGGAGAGGGGAATCCCCAGGTGAGCACAGAGAAGCAGTTCCCAGAAGGGACAGCGGGTGGTGGGCAGTGAGAATCACAGGGGGTCCACCGTGGCCCAGGTCGGGAGCCTGGGGCTCAGGCTGCTCTGTCCCTGTCCCTTCTGAGCTCGGCGACTCTGTGGAGCCCTGTCAGCCCTCCCAGCCTGTTCCCTCACCCAGGTAAACCTCACAGACTAGATATGAGAAGCAGATGAGATGATGAAAACTATTATTACCTTTGGAAGAGAAGAAGGCAAAGAAGGAAAAAAATGATAAGGGGGAAGATTCCTATGGGCAGGTCCTCTGATGAGGAGGCGATGAGGAGTCAGAGCTCTGGGTCTCAGGCAGTGCCGGTGGTGAGCATCCCGTCTCTCTCCCGGGACCAGGCACCCAGACTGTGTGAGCCAGATCTGGGAGGTTCTGGGACCACAGGGCGTGTGGGAGCACTGGGTGCCCTGGGTTCCAACACCCCTCTAACCGGGTAATGAACCGGGTAGTGAGCACGCCTCCTCCCATCTGAGCCTGTTTCCGCCCCAGCAGACCGGGGCGACTACAGTAAAGTGCTGGGCGGTCCTGAGCTTGAAAACGAGGGCGAGGCAGGTGGCCTGACAAGTGGGACACCCTCGGGGCACTTACTAGCTATTTTTATTCATCGCTGGTATTTTTCATGATTGTTTCCCTGTTAAATCCCCTCTTTTTATTTTAATGAGACTTATTTTGACAGTCCCAGCCTGCCTCGGTAGTACTAAGGGTGTATGAGGGAAAGGCTTCCTTCTTTCCGCTCTGAGGCTAAGGAGAAGGGGCTGGATGAAGGGGGGAAAACTCCTTTGTAGATGCCTCCTCCATATGGCCCCGGGCTTATGGCTTTCGTCCGTATTGCACTTGAACCCCCCACAGTCCTCTCTTCCCTCCTCTACAGATGAGGCTGTGGAGGATCAGAGTCATAAGAAACTTGCCCAAGGTCGCACAGCTCGAAAGTGCTGGGCTGAGATTCACACCCGGGGCTGGTCTGCTGTGGAACCGCAGACCTCTCCGGGAGGGGTGGAGAGAGACACCCACGCTGTGACTGTAGCAAGCCTATCACTCCCTTAGGGTCCTCTTCAGTTCAAAACAAACACCTCGAGGGCCTCCCGAGAAGGCGGTGAGTTCTTGTGACTTGCCAACGTTCGTTCACTCACAAGGAGATCCAAGCGAGGGGCAGATGTGAGCACAGCGTTGGCACTAATGGAAAGCAGGGGACGAGAGTCCCTGGGGACCCAGCTCTCCCCACCCCACCCTCGTCTGGAGCACCCTCTGGGGGCCCTTTCTGCTGTGGCCTCCACCCTCCCAGACTCAGCCCCACCCCTCAGCCCCCCAGCACACACACTCACAGGTATGCTCACGCTCGCTCGCCACCCCACTTGCTCCCTAATTGGCAGGAATGCGAGCTGCCCCCAGCTCTTCCTCCCCTGCATTCCCCAGCAGTTACTCCCACCTGGCAGGACAAATTATACCCTGGCCTGGCAATAAAAGCCACTTTCCAAAAAAAGAAGCTTTAGGGCCCCGAGAGACGCAGCTAGCTCTCTCCCCAAGCCCGTGCCTGACTCGGGAGGTGGTGTCTGGGCCCTGTGTGCCTTTAAGCAGGGAGTACAAATTCCTACCCCAGCCCCTCCCTCCTGCTCTTTCTGACGTCAGGAGGAAGGCGTGTGTGAGTGAGTGAGGGGCTGAGGTGCCGCATGCTCACACACACACACACACGCGCGCGCACACACGCACACGCACACACACACACACACACACACAGAGGCACGCGCTCATACTCACAACACATCCCTCAGACCTGTCCCCTGCACCCAGCTCCAAGTGCCCCGGAGCGGCAGAGTGCTGAAGCCGGCTCCCCGACCTCAGCCGCCAGGGAGAGGTAAGGGGCTAGAGGTGGGCTGAGGCCACACCAGCTCTAGAAACTGGTTTGGCAGGGGCAAAGGAGGACCTACGATGTGAGGGGTGGGTGCTGGGAAGGTGAGTACCTCCCGCCCCCCACCCCCGGCCCCGGGCTGGACCAGCCCGGTCCAGTTTACAGAGGGGACGTGGGAGGGTATGTAGAGGAGCCCACCCTGCCCACACCCCTCCCTCCCTCTCCCTGGCCCCCAAGGGAAGCTGAGGCTGTGTGGCTCCCCGTGAGACAGCGTGTGTCTGCGCGTATGTGTCTGGGACTTGTGTCTGGCTCAAAAAGCAGAGCAGGCACCTGCCAAGCCGCAGCCTCCTGTGTGGGAACCGTGGGGAGAGAAATGACTGGAGAAATAATCTGAATAATTGCTCTCCTACCAGATGCTGAAAGTAAAGTGCAGGAGGGGACATAATGGGCCTTGTCCCCAGGAATTTGGGGCTAGGGCGGTGGGGGGGGATGTGGGGGGAAGGGCGGTCTGGAGCCGACAGTTGGACCGGGAGCAGCTGTCTTATTCTGACTCTGTTTCTTCCCTATGTGATGGGGTTGATTATGATGATTGACTTGGAGAGGTAGCTCTATGCTATTATTTTCACCTTGGAGCCACCACACCTATCCCTTTTGCCTCTCCTGAGGCTACCCCTCTCCCCTGCTTTGACCTCCACTCTTGCTGGGGTACAGCCCCTGGAAGGCAGGGGTGATAAGCCAGAGGCTTCTGGGCCCCCAGCAGTGGGATGCAGGGATTGGGGCAGCCCCAGATGGAGCCAAGACCCTGAATGGCCTGACCCTGGAACAAGAAGTCCAGGTGGAGATAAGGGGCCATGATACTGGCACCCACAATGGAGACAGCAGGTTCCTGCCAGGCTGCCAGCCTGCAGCCTCTTCCCAAGGAGAGGGGAGGGGGATGCAGAGTGAGAACAATAATAAACACTGAGTGTGAACTGCTGCATCCGCTGCGAGGGGGGAGGGGAGGCGGAAGTGCACCCCAGTGGGGGGTGGGCAACCTCTGGGAACCTGGCATCCGGCCAGCCTGGCTCTGCTCCAGCAGAGGCCTCTCTCTGAGAAGGGGTTGTCTCCAGCCCCCTAGGGGATGGGGAGTCAGTTCCCCAAATCAGACTCCATCCCAGAGGCCTCTGGGTCCCCCACATTCTGGATGTTTACTCCTCCCAGCCTCCCCGTTATCATTTCCTTCAAGCCTTTTCCTAAAACGTCTATATTCCCACACATGCCCCGCCCCTCTGGATCTGTCTGGCCCACCCTCCAAAAGAAGGACAGATGGAAGCAGGAACGCACACTGGCCTGGGAGAGGCCAGAGGGCAGTTCCAGGCCTGGAGACGGGTGGGCAGTGTTCAGGGGTGGCCACTGGCCATAGAGGGGTTCTCGCTAGGGAGTACTGGTGGCCACACACAGCTAGTGGGTGGGGAGGGGACACCTGGAGGCTGGTCTGAAGTAGATTCCCAAGAGTGGCACCAGCAGAGGGCGCTCAGGTGCTGAGCTGGTCACAACCAGCATGACCAGGAAGGGTCCAGAGCCTGGTAGAAAGGGGGCTTGGGACAGTTAGGACCTTTGTCCATGTAAGAGGGAGCAGTGAGATGGGGGCTGCAAAAAGCAGTGTAGGGCTCTTCGTCTGCCCCAACCCAGTGAAATGATGGTCACCAGGATGAGAGGCCGGATGTGCTGGAAAGGTCAAGGGCTTTGGGGTCATGCTGATGGGAGTTCAAGCTCAGCCACTTTACATGTTACTCTGACCAGTTGGTCCCTTTCTCTAAAGGGACTCAGAGCAGGAAAGTGACTTGCCCAGGATCACACAGCCCGGCAGAGCCGAGATGTGAGCGTGGCTCTCCAGATGCCCATCCCTGCATCCCCACCCCCGATGATACCAGATGATGCCAAGAATGCCCAAAGGCCTAATCCCAGCAGCCCTCTGGGAGACATGGGCATGTGACAAGGACCAGAACAAAAGGGTCTCAATTAAACTTAAGTTTTGGCTGGGGCAGCCACCCCCTCTTCCCCCCACACCATGGAGGGGGAAAGAACCAGGCTTAATTAGGTCACCTCCAGCTGCTGGAGCGGCTTTGGCACTGAAGTATTTTAAGGAGCTTCTGGGAGGCAGTGTGGGGGAGGGGCCGGGGAAGTGGCAGCCTTGCCCGGTGGTCCTGAGGCTGTTCCCTCCCCTACCGGGGCTCACCATAGACAGGACCTCAACGTTCAGAAAGCCCTTCCACTGTCATCCTGTGTCCCCTGTCCTTCCCATTTTTAGGCCACCATATCCTTCCTCCCCTGTCTGCTTCTCCGCAATGGGGTCTTGGGCTGGAATGCTTTTATTGGGGGAGCTGTTTTTAAACAGAGTTGGCGGGTGACTCACCCAAGGTCATAGTCTGAGTCAGCGCAAAGCCAGGAATAGAGCCCCGAGCCCTGAGTCCCCAGTTCTTCCACACCCCAGCCTTCCCTTCTCCAGGGATTTGCTGGCCCTCCCCGCACCTTCCAGCAGGAGTTGAATCTACACCCCACCCAATGTTTCCGGGCTGTGGAAGTGCTGCCCCTGACTGGCTGGGCGACCCCAGTGAGCCTCCGCACCTCTCTGAGCCTCAGTTTACTCTTCTGAAGAGTGGGGGTAGTCATGGCGCTATCACACAGTGCTGCTGTGAGATCTAGATGAGGAAATGGGGCAAAGGGCCTGGCACCCCACGTGGCACACAGTTGCTAATCAGTAGTATTGGAGTAGCCATGACCTGTCATGTCAGACTTCCCACAGGGGGCTCCAGTCCTGTCTGGGCGGGGCTGCCTCCTCTCACGCGTGTAGTCCTGACGCCCAGCACTCAGTGTTCCTTCACTTATGCACGTAGGTTCAGTGACTTTAGGGGACAGTTGGACGGACCCTCCTTAGTCAACCTGACCAGTGGAAGTTCCTGTAGCTGAGAGAACCGGGTCAGGTGCTTGTCCCAGGTCACCCAGCACGGGGAGGTTAAGACAGCCTGCTTTCCCAGATCTGCCGGAATTGGAGAGCTTATTCACGTGGTCAAGAGAGGACTCTGACAGCCATTTCCTTCTGTCCTTTTGGAGGAGCTGAGAATTGGAGGAGCCCCAACACCAGGGCCATGGTCACCTGCTGACAGGGCTGAGTCACCGTCCCACGGTCCCATAAAGCTGGCTGGATTGCAAGGGGTCAGAGGGAGGCCTCAGGTTCTTTCTCAACAGCTCTGATGTTTTGTTTCCGCCTCCCTGGGCGCTTTCATCTGCAGAATCACCGTCCACTGGGGTTAGGCCTTCGCACAGGCAAATGAGGAGGGGCTTGGCGGGGAGCCAAACCACATGGCCAGGGAGCGGCCCCCTCACAGGTGGGCCCACTCACAGCTCCCTGGCCCCTCCCACAACGAGGACAGGGTGCTCCGTGATTAGCTCTGTTTGACAAATGAGAACTCTGAGTCTCAGAAGGAGGGGTGGGGTCCCTGAGCGACAGCACTGTGGAGCCAGGGACCACTGGGGCCTGAGCTGTCCTCGCCTGCTCAGACCTCCGCTTCTGAAGGACACCACTCCCGGCAGGACACGCCCCCAGACCGCCACACCGGGGCCTCTGGGAGCCTCGGGTCTGTTAGTGTTGAGACAAATGTTTTATGGGCACATTCGTTTCTCTGCTCTTGGAGGAGTTTATTTTCCCCTTTAGTTTCTCGGGGAGAGGCCTTTTGGGAAAACTCCAGCTTCATCTTGGCCTAACTAGGAACGGAATTTGTCCTCACAGGAAGAGCACTGGCTACCTGCAGACGACTCTGGGTTCTCTCACTCATCCTCTCGGAGCCTCAGCTTCCTCATCTATGAAATGGAGGCAATTCCAGTTGCGACCTTTCAGGGCAACTGGGAGGTGGGAAAGTGAGAAATCGTCTCTGAAAAGACTTCTACAGGTGTATGGCATTCCGACAGTAAAATCCCGGCTTGACTCGGCCCTTTCCCTGAGCAAGGCCCTGAGCTGGGAGCTTTCTCTGCATCCCTTCTCTCTGGACCCCTAGGCTGCTGGGCATGGTGCAGCTCCTTCAAGTCCAGGGCTCTGACCCGGAGAGGGAAAGACTCTGTACAAGGTCACAGAGCAAGTCAGTAACAATGCAGGGCCCGAATCCAGGACCCCTGACTTCCCACTCCAGGCTGCAGAGTCAGACTGCCCAGGTTTGCGTCCTGGCTCGGACATTAATTGCTGTGTGACCTTGTGCGAGTGGCTTAGCCTCTCTGATCCTCAGTTTTCTCTTTTACAAGATGGGCTAATAATAGTAACAGCTTCAAAGGGCTGTTGCAGAAATTTAATAAAAGGGGAAGCTATGACAGATGGGGCAGGGATCTAGTGGATGGGCGTGTCCCTGGGGAGGCAGGGAACAGGTGAGTGAAGGGTGGGCTTGGCTTAGCCCAGCTGGGTCTCTCCTTCCCCCTCCTCCCTCCTCCCCCCATGCCCAATTTAGCAGCCCTGTCCAGGAGGAGCAACCTCTTACCCAGTACCTACTTGGTGCTTCCGACATTCCACCCCATTTCTTCCTCCTAGGAGCTCTCCAAGGAGGGAGTCTTGTGATCCCAGTTTCCAGGAGAGGAAAGAGTTGGGCGGAGGGCCCGGAGCAGCTCCGCTGTGGAGGCTGCCTCATCTGCCCCTCCTGCCCAAGGGCAGGCTCCCTGCTTTCTCCCAAGGGCACCAACCCAACCCCCACCCCCGGGGGAGAACGTGGTGGGGGAGCAGCCTCAGCCTATTCCCGTGGGGGCTGGACGTTACTGGTCCATTTTGGGGAGCCCATTGATGGGAGGGGAAAGAAGAGGGCTGCTCTGCTATCAAGGCTGACCTTGGATAATCACTGCAGCTTTCCCCTTCCCACTGCCTGGGAGCTGTGCTCCCTTGGCCTTGGCTTGGGAGGCCCAGCTGGCCAGTGCCCAGCCCAGCTCAGCTGCGTATCCCTGGTAACCACTGTGGGCTGCCTCTGCCCCTCCCCCATCTCCTTCGCTCCCCTCCACCCCCCAGGACCTCCCTGCACTGGCTGTCACCACCAAGCACAGTACCAGGCCCAGCAAAACTGTGCAGTGGGCAGGACCTCCCTGCTTCTTGCAGAGAGGAAGGAAGAGCTTCTGTCCCCGCCACCGGCCACCCTCGCCCCGGTGAGGTAGGGGACACCCAGCCTGGCACCTGGTGTTTTCCTGGCTGGCATCTTGGGGAGCTTTGCCGCCCGTCCTACTTTGCGATAACAGCTTTATTGAGATATAACGCACATGCCATGTAATTCACCTGCCTAATGAAGGTGAACAAGTCCACAGTCTGGGGCACATTCACAGAGTTGTGTATGTCAATTTTAGAACATTTTCATCACCCCCAAAAGAAACTCTGTATCCATTAGAAGTCACTCCCCATTTTGCCCTCCCCCAGGCCCTGGTAAACACTGATCTGTTGGCTTTCTCTGTGCATTTGCCTATTTTGGTCACTTCTCATGAATGGAATCAGGCACTGTATGGTCCCTTCTGACCGGCTTCTTCCCCTGGCACGACGACCTCTAGGTTCCTCTGTGTCAAGCCTATGTCAGGACTTCCTCCCATTTTCTGGCTGGACAACATTCTGCTGCCCAGCGGCCCTGTGGTCTGCCTGTCTGTCCACCAGCCGAGGGAACTTTGCGTGGTCTCCGTGTGCTGGCTATAAGCAAGAATACTGCCATGAACACTCACGTACAAGTGTTTGTGCGAAGGCTTCTCTTCTTGAAGCTTCAGTTTTCTTCTCTCTAAAATGGGGATAAAAATGCCAAACCTAGTCCACTCCTGCCTCTTGGAGTGGGCTCCGAGAGAAAGACCTGGCCTCAGCTTGAGGGGGTTATGGCGGCCATGAGGGACTGTGAGGGCCCATGACGATGACTATGGGGGCCATGAGGGGCAACTCTCCGCCCCTCTAGCTCTGCTGGATGGAGGGGGATGCCTGGGCAGGGCAGAGGCAGTCTTACTTGCACCCCCAGGGCTGGCAGAGCTGCTCATCATCTTGACCCAGAAACACCTGACCTGCTGTGCGATCTTTAGGGTGGCCAGGAATCCTGCTCCTGGGATGAGGGTTGAACAAGTGAGCCCTCACTCTTCCAGCCCTACCGTGAGGTGTCTGGTGGGCTCCCCGGGCTCTCTAGACTCCTGGGAAGCCTTAAACTCCTGCCTGGGAACTCCAGGCTTGGGGGTGGGGCAATGTGGAGGCCAGAAATAGACTTGCAGCTCAGGGATTCTCCGCTGACCCCAGAGCCTCTGGGTGAGGGGTTGGGGGAGCAAAGAAAGAGGGGTGAGAAGGTGGAGAACCCACCACCCTGACTCCTACATGACTGTGGACTCCAGGAGTTTCTTCACATCCCCAGGCTGAGCCAAGCCCCCCACAGCCTGTGAGGGATGAAGCGGGGTTTACCAGTTCCTTTGTGTGGAGAGGCCCTTGCTCCCCAAGGTCATAGCTAGTCGGCAGCTGAGCTGGAGCTCTTCCGTCCAGGCATCCTGCCTGGCCCCACGTGGCAGGCTGCCTGCCCCAGGCTCAGTCCACAGCCTGCCCTGGTGCACTGAGCTCTTCTCCCCAGGGACCCACAGCAGCGCCTCTGGGGCTCCGAGGCTTCCCAACCCCTGTGGGGAGGGAGGGTGGGAACCCTGTAATGCACTGTAAACCACTGTAATGCACACTTTTTTTGCCCAAATTTTTGAGGGAAAAATAAAGATGCTCATTGTACATGGGTATAAATGATTACATGCCGTGAGTATAATAATCCCATGTATAACATGCACAAAAGCCTGGGTGCATGTTATACATGGCAAAACATGGTATGTTCACTTCATCAGTAGAGGAAGACATAGGATGAAGGTTTTCAAGGGTATCTACACACTGAGCTGTTGACCGGGAATTTCTGTTGGTTTGCATTGATAATAGCAATTGACTGGGTATCTCCAAGATGCCAGATGCTGTCACACACACTAAGTCATTGAATCCTCAGCAATCTTGCGAGGTAAGTGTTCTCAGTCTCCTTTCAGAGAGGAGGGAATGGGGCTAAGGAAAACCACCAGCCTTCCAAGAGCTCACTGCACCTTTGCCCTGTTCTAAGCGTGTAGAAAGCCACTGAGTCCTCACAGCAGCCTCTCTGTGAAGTTAGAACCAACACTATCCCCATTTTACAGAACAGGAAACTGAGTCAAAGTTTGGGTGTTGACCACGGTCACAGAACCCGTAGGCAGAGAGGTCAAGATTCAAACCCAGGCCCTCTGGGCTCATGGTCCACACACCCACCTATCACGTTGGAACAGAGGTCACCAGGTTATGAATGACAAAGTCGAGGTTCAAACCCAGATCTGTGGGTTTGAAACTGCTGACATGTGGGCCAGCCTGTGTTCCTGACCGTCGGCCACCTCACCCATCCCACCTCCCAGGCCCCTTAGAGAAGCCAATGTGAAGCAGGAAGGACTTTGAACCCACCTTCCACGGTGCGGACCACCGTAACAAAATACCACAGGCGGGGGCCTTAAACATCAGACGTTATGTTTTACAGTTCTAAGGCTAGAAGTCCAAGCTCATGGTGCCAGCGTGGGGTGGTTCTAATTCGTAGATGGCCCTCTTGCTGTGTCCTCACCGGCCAGGGGGAGAGGGAGCAAGCTCTCCAAGTGCTCTTCTAGGGACATGAACCCCTTCATGGGGCCTCCCCCTCCCGCCCTCATCTAAACCTAGCTGTCTTCCAAAGGCCCCATCTCTAATACTATCGCACCAAGGGTAGGACTTCGACACGTGAATTTTAGGAGACTACAATTCCACCCATAGCAAGGTTCTATGTTTTGTCTTTGTGGTGAGGACACTGAATCAGAGAAGGGCCGTGAGTGGCCTGATGTCGTTCTGGGAGGAGTGGCAGGCAGGCCTGACCCTCCAGGCTGGTGTTCAGTGTCCAGAAGCTGCCTGTCCTGGACCACACTCACCTCCTCCTCTCTCTTCCCTTCTAGACGGAGCCTGTGTCTGGAGAGGCCTCCGAGCAGGGCCGGGCCGGGCCCTGCCCACAAGGACGCCCAAGCCCCTCACCGGCCCCTGTGCCCGGGAGCCCACCAGGCACTCCTCCCGCCCCCACCATGACTTCAGAGCCCACCTCATCCCCGGTTGTGCCCCCACTCCACTCCCCAAAGTCCCCAGTCTGGCCCACCTTCCCCTTCCACCGGGAGGGCAGCAGGGTCTGGGAGAGGGGCAGCGTCTCATCTCGGGACCTGCCCAGTCCCCTGCCCACCAAACGGACCAGGACGTATTCAGCGTGAGTACCTGCCCCTTGCGCAGGCTTCAGCCCCATCCTTCTCCAGCCTGTTCTTTCCCAAGGACAGGAGAGCTGTGTATGGACTGTTCAGTGACTGCTGGTGTTCGTTCGTTCATTCATTCATTCATTCCACAAAGACTTATTGAGCTCCTGGCCAGGGGCTCCAGTGTTAGAGTCTACAAAGTCTCAGCCCACAAGCTGCACACAATTCTGAGGGAACTCGTCCACCAGTCACCGCCTCTGGTGGGAGTGAGGACCCAGAGTTAGGCGTTAGGGAGGGCGACGTCTCGGCTGGGTTCGGAAGATCTATCAGATGAAGGACGAAGTTGGAAGATGGAACAGCCTGGGCAAAAATGGAGGCATGGGGTTGACCTTTGGAGTGGGGTGGGCCTTTGGGGACAGTCATTGATGGGGTCAGAAGGTGGAGGGGTCTGTCAGATCCACAGGGACGTTGACTTGGCTTGGCCAAAGGAGGACTTTTTTTGACGGCAAGTGCTAAGTGTCTCTTGTGTCCAATGCGAGGCCAGGCACAGAGCAGGTGCTTAAAAAACAATCAAAAGCACTTGCCTTCCCTGTCCCCTCTCC
The DNA here is from genome assembly GCA_004027735.1 of Carollia perspicillata. Lineage (NCBI taxonomy): Eukaryota > Metazoa > Chordata > Mammalia > Chiroptera > Phyllostomidae > Carollia > Carollia perspicillata. The sequence goes on from PVKM010004986.1 coordinate 45,117, forward strand.
TTCCCCCAGGTCCCTTACCTGTCCCCTTCCCTCTCTAAGCCCCAAGGGTCCTTCTTTTGCTTCTGTAACTTGTTTCCTGAGTCCATGCGGCCCAGCTGGCTCACGCCTGCTTCCTCTCTAACTTTCTATAGAAATAAATTTTCTCTTATAATTGGAAACACAGAAATAAATAAATGAGGGAGAATGAATGAGTGGCAGACGAGCGAAGAGGGTATCACGGCTGCAGGGGAGAGTGATGGGGGCTCTGTGCATGGAGGGGGAACCTGGCTGGGAGTCAGGAGGCCCACTGGCTGAGTGCCCTGGGGGAGCCCTCCGCTGCCTGCACCATCTCTCCTGTTCTGTCAGTGCAAGGAGCTGAGTGAATTAGCATACCTGAATGCAGTTTCTGGCTGGGGGAGGGTTTCCTGAGAGGGGCTCCCCAGGCAGAACCCAGGAGGGCTGTGAGGGTCTGGCGGGGGGCAGTGTCCCTAGGCCACAGCTCCAATTCCCCTGCTCTATGTTTAGGACAGCCCGCGCCTCTGCTGGCCCCGTGTTCAAGGGCGTCTGCAAGCAGTTCTCCCGCTCCCAAGGCCACGGCTTCATCACCCCTGAGAATGGATCCGAGGACATCTTTGTGCATGTGTCAGAGTAAGTCCTGTCCCCCACCCCCCATTCAGTGGTCCCTCCCGCCTCCAAGGCCGCAGCGCCCTGGCAGGGCCTCTGAAACGCTGCCCCAGGTTTCTCCCCTCACAGCTGAGGTCTGTGCCCCCCAGCATCATTCTCCTCCTCTCAGGGGCTGGGTGCATGGTAGAAGGAGGAGAAGATCTGGGGTGCATGGCGGGAGGGAGCTGCACAGCCCCCAGGAGCTTTAGGAACCACCAGCTGAGCCCCAGGATTCTGTCTCAGCCTCAGGAGACTGGGAGGGCTGGGCCAGCCCCTGGGCCCTGTTGCCCGGAAGGGGCCAGAGGCAGGCAGGCAGGAGGGGACAGGTGTGTCTAGGCCTGTGTCCCAGCCCTAATGCTAGGCATGACCTGGGGAGGTCACAGATTCTCTGAAGCCTTAGGGACCTCCCTGCACCCTTTCTCATCTCACTTAATCCCCAGCAACACAGAGGAAAGGAGAGCTTATGCTTCCCGTTTTACAAGGTAGAGGGCTGAGGTTCTGAGAGGGAGGCTAGGTCGCCCTTAGGCCAGGCTGCAGGGAGTGTCCAGGGAGGGGGCCCGCTGTGTAGCTGACGACCCTTTCCAACCCTTTCCTGCCTCCAGCATCGAGGGAGAGTACGTCCCGGTGGAGGGTGACGAGGTGACCTTCAAGATGTGCCCCATCCCGCCCAAGAACCAGAAGTTCCAGGCTGTGGAGGTGGTGCTCACCCAGCTGGCCCCCCACACTCCCCACGAGACGTGGTCCGGCCAGGTCGTGGGCTCCTAGGCTGGGTGGGGAGTCCCCCAGGGTGGACAGGTGGCAGCGGCTCCCTGCCCCACGGCACTGGCTGACTCTGTCCCCCCGGGCAGTCTCAGTGTGCACATCCGTCTGTCTGTCTCTCTGTGCTTATGGCCGTGAGTGTGTGCCTCCATCCAGCCCTGTGACCTGTGACTGTTATGTGAGCTGGACCAAGGGGGCAGCCACCAGACCCGCCTTTTCTTGTCCACTCTCTCTCCTTCCTCCCCTCCCTGCCGCACTGGCACAGCACCTCTCGCCCCCTTGCCCACGGCTCCACGTGCCTACAAGGGGCACCCCTGGGCCCTGCCTCTGCCTGAGGCCCTGGCCTGGGGGCCAGGGCTACTTGTGCTACTCCCACCTCCCCCTGGGCCGGGGTCTCCCACAGTGGCCTGGACCCCACCCTCAGAAGCCAGGCCAGCAAGCACTTTGGGGGCCTCCCAGCCTGTGGCAAGGAAAGGGGGCAAAAGGTGGAGGCGTGCAGGCCCTCTTCGGCGCCCCAGCCGGGCCTTCCTCCCACTCTCTCTGCACACACTGGAGGCAGGAGAGGGGCCTGAGGGCGAAGGCATTTGGGGCCTGTCCCTTCTCCTCAGCCTGGCAATGACTCCATGAACCCCAAACTGAGGTCGCATCTTCTCCCCTGGGCCACGCTCAGTTGGCTGCCTCAACTTCCCCAGGAGGCATGGGCCTGCGGGGGGTGGGGACGTGTCTCCCCCGGCCCGGATTGAGGCTTCCCCTTTGTCCTGACTCACAAGCCTCACTGATGCTCTGCCTGTGCTCCACACAATGGTTGCCCAGGACCTGGCGATGGATGGACACACGTCCCTTCAGGCAGGGCCAGGCGGGGCACCCACAAGGACGGCCCTCAGATTGGGAAGCCACCAACCCTGTCAACCCCTTGCTGGTTTCTCTTCCTAAAGTGGTGGGACAGTGGTTTCTGCCGGCCCCTAAGCCAGTGGCCAAGTCAGGGTCCCTATGTTGTCAAGTCCTTCAGGGTGTGTGTGTGTGTGTGTGTGTGCGCGCATGCGTGCACTCACTCTTGGGTGGGGTGGGGCTGTCCTGGGAGGCCGGGAAGGAGGGCTTCCCCCCACCCCCACCCAGAGCACATGACCTGATGCAGATTGAAACGGGGCTTAAGGGGGGCCCTGCAGGACAGTGACCCTGAGGATGCGCAGTCTGTGTGTAAGTTGGGGCTCAGAAGCCCAAGATGCAGGGGTGACAACTGCCTAGGACCCCCAGCTCTGAAGACACCAAGGCTGCGGGGTAGAGGTCAGCTGGGATGTGTGTCCCTGTCCTCAGTCCCCACTAAGGTCTGGGAGCCCCAGGCTGCTGAGATGTGCCGGCCAGCTTCCCAAAACAGAATGGCCCAGCCTGACACCCAGCTCTGAGCTGGGGCTGCGCTGGCAAGGCCTGAGGCCGCTCCCCCAAGAACAAGGACTCCCCGGCCTCCTTGGTAGGTTTACTGGTGCAGACTAACCCTTGAGAGCCCCCCCAAGCCCCCCTCCTGTGAGTAGACTCCCTCTTTGAGGCACTGGTGAGGCAGGATGTGGGGACATCAATCAGCCCTGGGGCCACCTGGGGTAACAGGAGCAGCAGCACTCCTGTCACCTGGGCCTCACAGTGTCCAGTCACAAACCCTTCCGAGCCCCCAGGCCACCCGGACTCCCCCACCCACCCCCAACACTGGCAATAAACCCTCAACTGTGACTCAGTTTGGCCCAGAGCTGCCTGTGTGTCTGGTCCCCAGGGGAGGGGCTGGGGGAGAACACCCAAAACACCCTCCTTCACTGGATCGAAGACTTCCTGTGTGACCAGCGCTGAGTCCCTGTCACCTGTGCCCGTTTCCTCATCTGTAAAGAGGTGGCCATGATGGCATCTGTGATTGGCACCAATTACCCGTTCAGAAAGAACTGATGCCATACCTTGTCCTGGGAGCTTTAATATCTGTGATAAAGTAAATACACACCCTGCCCACCGCCCTGTACCCAGTCTGGGGCGGGAAGGCAGGGTGGGCTCTGTCTTGTACCGACATTCACACATGCCTCCGCCCAGTGCAGACGGAAACCTGTTCCGTTCAGAAGTACAAGCAGCAGCTGGAGCCAGGGCCACTGGGGTGGAGGGCGGAGCCAGTCCCGCCAGGAGCTGACCACTGGGGACGGTCCGCACAGACCCTGGCCCTGCCACGGTGGGCCTTGCAGCAGGCAGTGAGGCAGGCATCCTGGGCCGGGGGAGGAGGGGCCCGGCACCCACCGAGCACCAGGGCCAGGGTGCTGTCTCGTTCTGGGCGGAGGTCTCTGGGAGTTGCGGTCACGCCTCATGGGCCGTCTCTGGGAAGAAGATCTCACGACATCGCTGCACTGTGTCCTGAGGGGAGACCACACTGTGGCCCACAGTCCGGGGGTCGGCATAGATCTCAAAGTCGTTCCCGCCCTGCGCACAGAGGAGACAGAGAAGGTGGTGCCTGGACAAGGCTCCCGGGGTTGGGGACCAGCACCCACCCTGACACGGGGTCTCCTCCCACACTGGCTCCTGCAGAGGAGGATGTTCTGGATGTCCCCTCAGAACATTCAGAAAGCCGCCTTCTGCCCTTACCAGGTCTGCCCTGACTTGTTATGTGACATGGGGCAAGTGTCCAGCCAGCTCTGGGCCCCAGCCTTCCAATCTGCGCAATGGGCTGGTGAGCATAGGCTGTTCTCAGGGAGTCCCCCAAGGTCTCTTTTGTCACCCCATGTTCTGGCCTTGACCTGGGGGGTGACATGGAATGGGAGGGACCTGGGCTGAGCCACACTCACAGGACTGGTCTCGTTCCCGAAGAAATGGATGGTGTCGAAGCTGTCCTGGCCCAGGCTGTCCAGGCAGTAGCGTTTGTCCCAGCCCTCAGGGAAGACGTCAAAGCTGATCATGCCTCCTGCAGGGGCGGGGCGGACAAAGCCCACAGAGGGCTGGCTCGAGGGTGAGCCTGGGTCAGGCTCTTCATTGGGTACTTCATTCACCACCCTGAGAGCCTCCTGAGGCTCAGGCGCAGGGTACAGGATAGACAGACTCGGGGTCCTTGTGACAGTTTTGATCCAGGTGAGTCAGTGGGGTGGCAGGGAGCTCTCTAGCCAGCATGGTAGGGGAGACCTCTCTGAGGAGGTGACGCTGAGCTGAGATGTAAGCCAGCATGGTGGGGGCTGGGAAGCAAGTACAGTCCCCAAGGGAGGTAAGGGCCAGGAGTGTAACAGGTCTGTTCTTCCTTAAGGACCCTCTGGGCACTGTGGGGATGGGTCGAAGGTGAGGAGGAGGCAG
>PVKM010004987.1:0-49759 GCA_004027735.1 Carollia perspicillata
CTTTCCTTCAGACATCTTTCTTATGTTTTGTTTTGTTTTCCTACGTAGGGCTCCAGATTTTATGAAAATGAGCTCAAGAAAGAAAAGCAAGTCAACCAACGAATTGAAAATATGATGCAACAAAAGGCTCAAATTACCAGCCAGCAGCTAAGGAAAGCACAATTACAGGTATTAATTTATTTGGTAAATAAAGTGGAAGCTGGAAGAATAGTAATTGGTGGTTTAAATGCATCATGGTCATGTTATAATTGAAGACAAAATAAAATGTTTGTTATACTGTAAAACAAAAATGTATACTTTATTTTGTTAAAATTGCTCTACTTTACATGAAGACCTCACATCTAGACATTATCACCTTCATTATACAGAAGAAAGAAAGGAGCCTTAATTAGGTTAAGTAACTTGCCTAGCTTCATGTGACAATTATTTGGCAAAGGTAGAGCTTATATTCTTTTTATTATATACATACGAAGCAGCTGGAAGGGTCACAGGATTAATGTGACATGTTTTCTGCAATGCTGATTTTGCAAAAGAGATTTGGAGGAACAAGTTAACTAATTAAATTAAAAGGTAATTTAAAACATAATTGTGTTAGAGTAAAACAATGTCACTAAAGGGTAGAATGCCTAATGTGCATGAATTTTTAAGATAAAACACAATGTTTTATGGTAAGTTTATCAAACCAGATTCAGTTTAACAAAGCACTTTATAACATAATGATAAAATTATAATATTAATCTGATATGCTATAAGATTCTTCTCCTGATAGAGCTGAGATCATAAATTTTATGTTTTCTTTACCAAACCATAATGTGTGATTTTTTTTAAACATATACTTTCTCAGAGCACAAGCTAATTTTTTATCTTCTGTGTTAAGTGGTCTGCTACCATGACAAGAGATTGACTTGTCTGTCAGATCATCATTTTTAGTGCTCCATAGCATGCCACTCTATGGAGCCACCATAATTAGTTTACCTTAACCCACCCTGGTTCTGGTTTTTTGTTTTAGATACAACCTTGTTACAGTGATTCTTATGTATATGTCTTTGCACTCCTGTCCTGTTAGTTTCACCACAGATTGAATCATTTTATAATTTCAGCATACGAGTGCTGGTTTCCTCACATGTTTAAAGCTGGATTTGATCAACTTTATCATTATTTTAATTTCTGCTGATACAGTGTCCAAAATCTTATTTCATGGTTGGTTTAATTTGCTCTCTTTTGATCATGAAAGAGAAAGATTATTCTTTTTTGTAATTGAATTTATTGGGATGACATTGGTTCACAAAACCATACAGGTTTCAAGTGTACAACTGAACAAAAATCATCTGCACACTGAATTGTGCGCCCATTGCCCAAAGCAAAGACTCTTTCAGTTGTCCTTATTTATCCTCCTTTTGTCCATCTCCACCTACCTGACCCCCTTTCCCCTCTGGAAATCACTACACTGTTGTCTGTGTCTCTGTGATATATATATACATATATATATATGTGTGTGTATGTATGTTTCTTTTGCTTAATCTGTTCACCTTCTTTCATCCAGCCCTCCAACCCCCTCCCCTCTGACGGATGTTAGTCTGTTCTGTGTATCCACGCCTCTGTTTCTGTTTTGTACATCAGTTTATATTCTTTAGATTCCACATACAAGCGAGATCATATAGTATTTGTCTTTCTTTGACTGGCTTATTTTACTCAACATAATAATCTCCAGGTCCATTGATGCTGTCACAAAAGATAATTGTCTTTTTACACATTTGTTAGCCATTAATATTTCCATTTTGTGGGAATTTCCTCTTTTATTCTGCTTGTTAGGATGTAAGCTAAGTAACTGGCCCAAGAGACCCAAAGATATAATGATCCAAATAAGATAATAATTTCTTTCTCTCTCACATAATACATAAGTAGTCCCAGCTGGCCGGGTAGTTCTGATCACCATAGTAATTTCGAGACCCAGTTCTACATCATGCTGTTCCATCATTCCAAAGTGTTATCCTCACCGGTATTGACAAAACTGGGTTAGCCCCAATCTCTATTCCAGCTCCTAGTAAGGAAGAAAGAAAAAGGGAAAAATCAAAAGCAAATTATTTGCTGTTACACAGTGAAAAAAAAGTTGCACACATTACTTCAGCTTACATTCTTTTGGCAAGAATTTACATTTCACGTCACACCTAAATGGAAGAGAAGCTCTAAGATATAGCTGGGTGGCCATGTGCCCAGCTAAAAATTTATTACTATAGAAGGAAGGAAGAATGGATTTGGGGCTTCAACTAGCAGTCCAAAGAAACATATTCTTGTCTACATTTCTAGAGGAGTTTGCTTCTTTTTTCTCTTGATTTATTGATCTTCTATATGAAGGACTTTTTTTCTGCCATTTGTTGTAAATATTTTTTCTGTTTGTTCTCTCTTAACTTTGCAGAGTTTTTTTTTTCTTTATATAGTTTTAAAGGGTTATGTAAACATCTAACAGTATTTTTTAAAATTTTCTTGGTTTTGGTGTTGTGCACAGAGGTTATTCCTCACAAACAAGCCTATATGTGCTTTTAATATTTTTACAGGTTTTGTTATAATCAAATCTTTAGTCTCTTTGGAATTTGTTTTGCTGTAAGGTGTGAAGTATTTTTTTCTTAAATAGTGAGTATTATATTATCCCTAACTGGTATTATTATTTCTTTATTATTATTTTTATTTTTATTTTTTACTTTTGTTGTTATTCAAGTACAGTTTTCTGTCTTTTACTCCCATCCCAGTCCACCCACCTAGTGCTCCCCTCCTCCCTCCCATTTCCACCCCCCCTCAGTTTTTGTCCATGTGTCCTTTATATTTGTTCCTGTGACCCCTTCCTCTTTTCCCCTGAAATTCCCTCCCCTCTCTCCTCTGGTTACTCTCAGCCTGTTTATATTTCATTGTCTTTGGTTATATTTTGCTTGCTTGTTTGTTTTGTTGCTTAGCTTCCTCTTAAAGGTGAGATCATATATATGGTATTTGTCTTTCACCGTCTGGCTTATTTCACTTAGCATATTGCTTTCCAGTTCCATCCATGCTGTTGCATAGGGTAGGAGCTCCTTCTTTCTTTCTGCTGCATAGAATTCCATTGTGTATATGTACCATAGTTTTTTTGGTCCATTCATTTACTGATGGGCACCTAGGTTGCTTCCAGCACTTGGCTATTGTAAATTGTGCTGCTATGAACATTGGGTGCATAGGTTCTTTTGGATTGGTGTTTCTGGGTTCTTAGGGTATAATCCTAGCAGTAGAATTGCCGGGTCAAAAGGCACATCCATTTTTAGTTTTCTGAGAAAATTCCATACTGTTTTCCATAGTGGTTGTACCAGTCTGCACTCCCACCAACAGTGTACTAGGGTCCCCTTTTCTCCACAACCTCTCCAACACTTGTTGTTTGTTGCTTTGTTTATGATGGCCGTTCTCACCGGTGTGAAGTGGAATCTCATTGTAGTTTTAATTTGCATCTCTCTGATAGCTAGCGATATTGAGCATTTTTTCTTGTGTTTCTGGATCCTCTGTATGTCCTCTTTGGAGAAGTGTCTATTCAAGTCCTTTGCCCATTTTTTAATTAGATTGCTTGTCTTCTTAGAGTAGATTCGTGCAAGTTTTTTATATATTTTAGAGATTAAACCTTTGTCTGAGGTATCATTGGCAAATATGTTTTCCCATATGGTTGGTTCTCTTTTTATTTTAATGCTGTTTTCTTTAGCTGTGCAGAAGCTTTTTATTTTGATGAGATCCCATTTGTTTATTTTTTCTTTTATGTCCCTTGCTCTGGGGGACATATCAGTAAAAATGTTGCTGCGTGAAATATCTGAGATTTTCCTGCCTATGTTCTCCTCTATGACTTTAATGGTGTTCCAGCTTATATTTAAGTCTTTTATCCACCTTCAATTTATTTTTGTGTATTGCGTAAGTTGGTGCTCGAGTTTCATTTTTTTGCATGTAGCTGTCCAGTTCTCCCAACACCATTTGTTGAAGAGGCTATCTTTATTCCATTTTATGTTTCTGCCCCTTTGTTGAATATTAATTGACCATAGGGACTTGGGTTTATTTCTGGGCTCTCTGTTGTGTTCCATTGGTCTATGTGCCTGTTTTTATGCCAGTACCAGGCTGTTTTTATTACAGTGGCCTTATAATACAGTTTGGTATCAGGTATTGTGATCCCTCCTACTTTGCTCTTCTTTTTCAAAAGTGCAGCAGCTATTCGGGATCGTTTATGGTTCCATATAAATTTTTGAAGTGTTTGCTCTATGTCTGTGAAATAAGCCATTGGTACTTTAATAGGTATTGCATTGAATCTGTAAATTGCTTTGGGTAGTATGGACATTTTGATGATGTGAATTCTTCCAATCCATGAATACGGTATATGTTTCCATTTGTTTGTGTCTTCCTTGATTTCATTCTTCAGTGCTGTGTAATTTTCTGCATACAGGTCTTTTACCTCTTTGGTTAGGTTTATTCCTAGGTATTTTATTTTTCTTTTTGCTATATCAAATGGGATTTTTTTCTTGATTTCTGCTTCTGTTGTTTCATTATTATATACAAAAATGCCTTTGATTTCTGGATATTGACTTTGTATCCTGCTGTTTTGCGAAATTCATTTATTAGGTTGAGCAGTTTGGGTGGAGTCTACAGGATTTTCTATGTACACTATCATGTCATCTACAAATAATGACAGTTTTGTTTCCTCTTTTCCGATTTGGATGCCTTTTATTTCCTTTTCTTGTCTGATTGCTGTGGCTAGGACTTCCAATACTATGTTGAATAGAAGTGGTGAAAGTGGACAAGCTTGTCTTGTTCCTGATCTTAGTGGAAAAGCTTTTAGTTTTTGCCCATTGAGTATGATGTTGGCTGCAGGTCTCTCATATATGGCCTTTATTATGTTGAGAAATGCTCCCTTTATTCCCACTTTGCTGAGTGTTTTTATCATAAATGGGTGCTGTACTTTATCAAATGCTTTTTCTGCATCTATTGATATGATGATGTGATTTTTGTCTTTGCTTTTGTTTATGTGGTGTATTACATTTACTGATCTGCGAATGTTGAACCATCCTTGCATCCATGGCATAAATCCCACTTGGTCATGGCGTATGATCTTTTTAATGTATTGTTGGGTGCGGTTTGCCAATATTTTGTTGAGGATTTTAGGGTCTATGTTCATCAGCAATATTGGCCTGAAGTTTTCTTTCTTTGTTGTGTCTTTATCTGGTTTTGGGATTAGGATGATGTTGGCTTCATAAAAGGAGTTTGGGAGTCTTCCATTTTTTTGAAATTTTTCAAATAGTCTGTGAGGGGTAGGGGTTAGCTCTTCCTTAAATGTTTTGTAGAATTCTCCTGTGAAACCATCTGGTCCAGGGCTTTTATGTGTCAGTAGTTTTTTGATTACTGCTTCAATTTCATCTGCTGTTATTGGTCTGTTCAGGCTTTCTGCTTCTTCTTCGTTTAGTTTTGGAAGATTATATTTTTCTAGAAATTTGTCCATTTCACCTAGGTTTTCAAATTTCTTGGCATACAGTTCTTCATAGTAATTTCTTACGATCCTTTGTATTTCTGTGGTGTCAGTTGTAATCTCTCCTCTTTCATTTCTAATTGTGTTTATTTGGGTCCTCTCTCTTTTTTTCTTGATGAGCCTGCTTAAGGGCTTGTCGATTTTATTTATCTTTTCAAAGAACCAGCTCCTTGATTCATTGATCCTAAGAATTGTGCTTTTAGTCTCTATGTCATTCAATTCTGCTCTGATCTTACTTATTTCCTTTCTTCTACTAGCTCTGGGCTGTCTTTGTTGTTGTTCTTCGAGTTCTTGTAGGAGTAGGGTTAGGTTGTTTGTTTGAAATGTTTCTATCTTTTTTAGGTAGGCCTGTATTGCTATGAACTTCCCTCTCAGGACTGCCTTTGCTGTGTCCCATAAGTTTTGGGTTGTTGTGAGTTCATTTTCATTTGTTTCCAGAAACTTTTTGATTTCTTCCTTGATTTCATTCTTGACCCATTCATTGTTTAATAGCATACTATTCAGTGTCCATGATTTTGAGTGTTTGGGGTTTTTTTCCTTGGGGTTGGTTTCTAATTTCAGTCCTTTGTGGTCAGAGAAAATGCTTGGTATGATTTCAATTTTCTTGTATTTGTTGAGACTTGTTTTGTGTCCTGTCATGTGGTTTATCTTTGAAAATGTTCCATGTGCATTTGAAAAGAATGTGTATTTAGCTTTTTTGGAATGAAGGGCTCTATATATATCAGTTAAGTTCATTTCATCTAGGGCTTTGTTCAATGTCATAACATCTTTGTTGATATTTTGTTTGGAGGATCTGTCCATTTTTGACAGTGGGGTGTTAAAATCCCCTACTATAATTGGGTTGCTGTCAATATCCTTCTTGAAGTCCTCTAAGATTTTCTTTATGTATTTTGGTGCTCCTACATTGGGTGCATAAATATTTACAATGTTTATGTCTTCTTATTGGATTCTTCCCTTGAGTATTATGAAGTGACCTTCCGGGTCTCTCTTTATGGCCCTTTTTTGGAAGTCTATTTTGTCTGATATGAGTATTGCTACCCCAGCTTTCTTTTCCTGTCCATTTGCTTGGAATATTTGTTTCCAGCCCTTTACTTTCAATCTGTGTAGGTCTTTTGTCCTAAGGTGGGTTTCTTGTAGGCAGCATATGTGTGGGTCATGCTTTCTTATCCATTCAGCTATTCTATGTCTTTTAATTGGAGCATTTAATCCATTTACGTTTAAGGTTATTATGGATAGGTTCTTATTCATTGTCATCTTTGTACCTGTGTTCCTCTCTCTCTGTCTCTCTTTTCCTACCTTTCCTTAAAGCACACCCTTTAGCATGTCTTGCAGAGCTGGTTTGGTGGAGGTGTATTCTTTTAGACTTCTTTTGTCTGAAAAGCTCCTTATTTTGGCCTTCTATCTTGATTGTAAGTCTTGCTGGGTAAAGTATCCTTGGTTGTAGTCCTTTAGTTCTTATTACTTGGAATATTTCTTGCCACTCTCTTCTGGCTTGAAGTGTTTCCATTGAGAAGTTAGTTGCTAACCTTATTGGGGCTCCCTTGTATGTTATTTCCTTTTTCTCCTTTGCTGCCTTTAAAATTCTCTCTTTGTCTTGTAATTTTGCCATTTCTATTATGATGTGTCTTGGAGTGGGCCTCTTTGGATTTCTCATGATTGGAACTCTCTGTGTTTCTTGAATTTGCGTGACTTTTTCTCTCATCAGATTAGGGAAGTTTTCCATCACTACTTTTTCAAATAGGTTTTCTATCCCTTTTTCTTCTTCTTCTCCTTCTGGTATCCCTATTATTCAGATATTATTACATTTCATATTGTCTTGTATTTCTCTTAATCCCTCTTCATTTTTTCTGAGCCTCTTTTCCTTTTCCTGCTCTTATCTGAGTGTTTTTCTATTTTGTCCTCCAGCTCGCTGATCCAATCTTCTGCTTCATCTATCCTGCTTTTGTTTCCTTCTGCTATGTTCTTCAGTTCAGATATTTTATTCTTCATTTCCTCTTGGCCCTTGTTGATATTTTCTATTTCCTTTTTCATATTGATATAGTTTGCAGCACATTCATTGTAGCTTCCTTGTAGTTTCTGGTAGATGGTTGTGAGCTCCTGGAGCTTCCTGGTGACCATTGCTTTGAACTCAACATCTGATAGTTGAGTTGCCTCTATTTCATTTAGCATTCTTTCCGATGTTTCCTCCTTCCCTTTCACTTGGGGATTGTTTCTTTGTCTTCCCATTGTTTTTGAGACTCTTCTTATTAGCCTCAGCTTTTCAAATTGATCTGATCTGGCTCTCTGGGTTTATGCTGTGAGCTTCTGTGATAGAGTGCCTGTGAGGTTCAGTGGTGCAGTCTCCTCGGGTATCCTAGTGTTCACTGCTTCCTCCTATTCTTTGTGATATGTTGGAGGGGTAAGGCAAAATGGTTTAAGATAGCAAGAGAGTGTTCTATGTTATTTACAGTAGCAGCTGGTAAAGAAGAGGTAGGAAATCACTTGGCTATGTGTAGTATTAACTGTGATATATCACCCAACAAGTCGCTTTTAGAAACAGTGGAATGAAGGTAAGTCTCTTGTTGGGGATGGAAGGGTTGTGAGTTAGATCTAGACAGCAGTGAGGTTGTGAAGTGTCAGATTCTGGGGTAAGGTGAGAATAAAGGATAGTAAATAGGAGTAGTGACTGAGAGAATAGAGTTAACCACTACAGTAATATTGTTCAGAAAACCGTGTAGTGGGCTAGGAGTTCGGAGGAGTGTTGTGTAGTATTTACAATAGTATGGAACAGTTATTATTTACAATAACATTAGAGTAACAATCATATGACAGAATCTATGAGATCTAGATACCAAGAATAGGGAGTATCAGACCTTCAGTAGTGTGCCAATGGAACACAGGTGAAGTGAAGAACATTAAATTAACAATACATGGTGACTGAGAGAACAGGGAAAATCTGTCACTTGATTCAATATGCTCAGCCAAAGAAGTCTAAACAGAAGGAAGAGGAATACCAAAATATTATTCAAATAGAAGATGTTAAGAATAAGATAGAAATAATGATGCAGATATGCTGTATCTTGCAGGATCCTTACAATAGCAAAGTGAAATTTGTCTGTCTCAACTGTTAGGATGCCCCCTCTTTGGGACCAACTCTGGTCTTTTCACAGTTCCGATTTTCTTTGTCATATTTGTGCATATTTAAAAAAAAAGAAAGAAAAGGAAAAAGAAAAAGAAAGCAGACTAAATAAGGTAGAATAGATAAAATTGGAACAAAAGCAAGAAGGAATAAAACAAGAAATAAGGAAAGAGAGGTAAAAAGTGTTAAGACATAAAAAATAAAAATTAAAATATAAAAAATTTCTTTGGAAAAATCAAACAAACACACACATGCTTACACACCAGGGAAAACAAAAAAAGAAAAAAGAAAAATAAGCAAAAACAGAAAAAAAATAAAACAAAAAAAAGAAACCCTCTTGCTGGTTTCAGACTGGTCAGACCGGTTTTTCTTAACAGCTGGCTGCAGCAGACTGAAGGGCGGGTTCACAGATGTGCTCTCTGGGTGCCCTGGGCTCCGGTCTCCGTCCACAGGCACGCCCCTTCTGAGTTTATCAAGCAGTCTTCTGGTCTCCGGCGCTCCGCGGGCTCTGGGTTTATCTGAGCCGTGTGTTTTCTCTGGCTGCCCAGGTCTATCGCGCCTTCTCTAGGACTCTCACGGGGCGCGTGCTTGCGCGACCTCACTGCATCTATGGGGGTCGTCCACTTGTCTCGGGCAGCGGGCACCGTATGCTCTGGGTTTATCTGAGTGGTGTGTTTTTTCTGGCTGCCTGGGATTAACTCGCCCTCTCAAGCACACCCACAACCTTTCTGCGTTTTTCTGCACCCTCTCACCGTCTTTTGCTGGTAGGCACCCGTTCGGGATTTTCCAGGTGCAGGCTCCTAGTCATCCGCGGTGCACTCTCTGAGTTACCCACTGCACTCTCTCTCTCTGGAACGCTGCGTGTGGTCTCCAGGCGCGCCACAAAGCTCTCTCCCCACCCCCCATTGCGGGCGCACCTGGCAGGCTGCCTCTGGTCTTACCACTCGGGCGCACACTCTTTTCAGGTCTCTGTGTTGGTGCTTACAGCCCCTGTGTGTTTGGAGCTCAGTCATTGATATTGCTCTCTAAAATTTCATCCAGGCTTCCCCCCAGTGTTGCTCCAACCCTGCCTAGCCAGGGAGGGAGCGCCCAGCCAGCTCCCTGCGCTGATTTCTGGGTCTCTATTTTCCCAAAGTACTCTCCTTACCGTCTTCTTATTCAATGTCCACTACAATTTTTGATCTCCTATCTTCATATATGTTGTGGTACTGTTGATTGCCTGCTCTGCTCCTCTGTAGATCGGCCTGGTTTCTCTCCCATGTGTAGGAGGAAGTGGAATCTCTCCCTCTTACCAAGCCGCCATCTTCTCCCCACCTGGTATTATTATTTCTAAATAATGATTCTCTTGTCCCAACATCATTTATTGAATCATGAGTCCTTTCTCCACTGAATCAAAGAGGCATATTCATATACTAAACTGTCATTGTAGTTGGATTTATTTCTGGACTCTCTTTTCTAATCAGTTGAATCTTTTCCTGTATCAGTACCATGAATTTTAATTATTATATGATAATAATATAGTTTAATATCTTTACTATTTAAAAATTATTTTTTTCTCATGCATTGTTTTAACTAAATTTAAGCATCATTTCATCAAGCTTTTAAATAAGTTCTATTCTGTCCATAACAATATTGTTTTTAAATTGACATTAATCCTTCAGGAATTCACTTTGTAGACCTCTTTTGGTAAACTTTATTGACCTATAGTCTATAAACATCTTTAATTAAGTTTTACAGATGTACATGTAAGTGGTGCAATATACAACTTTTTGTTGTTCATACTCATATTTTAGAATTCATATTTTTAAATATCCTGATAATATGGAGGAAAAGAAAATAACTTTACATTGTGGAATAGAACTTCAGATTCTGTTACTGTTTTAGTTGCCTATTTCATGGGAGGCTTTCTAGCATCTTTTGCAAGGGGAATGGCAGGAAATGTGTTCTGTGTTGATTGTTAAATTGTTTTGTTTTTTGAGAGCTTCCTTTCAAAAACTTGTATAAATGGGAGGGGATTGAGGAAGTCCTAAGGAGTCTAGGAGTTCTGAGAGAACGGAGAAGTTTTCATAGGAAATGCTTTTCTATTTTAGAGTTACAAAATTTCCAAATAGTAGCTTTTATTCTGTGTGATAAGATAGCATGAACTATTGCCAGTAAAGCTGATGTAAGTAATCTCTGTAGTCATGAAGTCCCATGATATGTATTCAGAACCTCTCCAAATATCCCCAACCCCATCCTCATTAGATTTCTTCTAGGCACATTTTTGTAGCTTCTAAAACATCTTATTATAGCCTGTGTTCATAATTGAATAGACAAACATCCATATTACGGTAAATGGCAACTGCACAGCAAGTCAGTGCATTCTGACCATTTTAGCAATTGATCTTATGAACTCAGATTCACTCAACAATTTTTAGGGTACTAGTAATTAAGAAAATGAAAAACAGTATTTCGTGAAATAGTCTCCTAGATGTAATAGGAAAAAAGGATTTTTTAAAAGATGTAAGATGGATACAAAATATCACATCAGAGCTTGGCTTCAGCTTATTTCAATGATAAAATTTTTTAAAAATCTATTTTAGGGAAGCATTAATTAATGGAAAGAGCACAGACTTAGGAATAACCTTATTTCCAGGTCTAGTTTTAACATTTACCAGCTCTATGACTTAGGGCAATTTTACTTAATTTTACTGAGTTTTAATTTCCTTATCTATGAAATGGGAACAATAATCATTATCTTAAAATGATTTTGGCCATTAAATGCATTAACATAAGAAGCACTTATAATATACACATGTCACATAATATAATCAGTAAATGTCACTCCTACTTTCAAAATAATAGATATTATCATTAAGCCCTTAACATAGCCCTGGATAAATTCACTACGTGCGTGTCTCTTTTAACTATTTCAACCTTTTGATGTTGCTTTAGTCCCACTTCACAAGTAAGGAGTGAGGTTGGGAGTCATTTGGAAGGAATAAATAAATGAAAGAAAGGAAAACATGAATGAGGATTTCAGTAGAAGGAACTTGAAACACGCAAGGGTGGGCATTTGCTAGATGTGGAAAGAAAAGAGTTCAGAGAAGGGTGACTAATGAAAGACAATGAAGGAAAAAGGAATGTGTGAGTCATCAGTGGGGAGGTTTCCTTCTGGCAACTGCACACTTGCTGCAAGCATCGAACAGTCAGTAGATTGCTGAAGAAACTGCCACGGCTTTAATTTATGAGTCTAAGGAGAATTTTCCCCATTTAGTTTGCTTTCTATTTATTAGCTTTTTCCTTTCCAATGATTCTGGGTTAAGCTATTTCAGATGTTGCTCTTATTCTCAATTGACTTTATCTTAGGCATATTTCCTGGATTAATATAGACTGGTTTTCAAACCCTTGTTTTTATTAGTTTCCATGATTTGCTTCCATCTTTTTTTTTTTATGTCAGGTTGCCATTCTGTAGTTTAAAATTGAACTGGAAGAATAGTTGTTTTAAATCTATGTGATAAATTAGATTAATGTTGAAAGGTTTTATTTATTAGGTGTGGTATCTTGCTGCATGAGATCATACTTCTCCAAAATTTTTCTATGAATACTACCTTCTTTTTTAACTTTCATATATATATGAATTATATAAATTTTATTCCTTTTCTCCCCCTTCTCTCTTATGAGGAAAGAATTTAAAGGCAGATAAGTTCTTTCTCCTCCTTATCTGAGATAAGGTCTCTTCTTAGGTACTAAACTCACGATTTAGTCTCTTAGTACAGTATGTGCCATTGTAAGAACAGAAAAACAAATAAGGGACGTGACATTCTGTGGTGCAGAGGACAGAGATTCAGTTAAGTTTCAGAGACACTTCTGAACTGACACTTGAAGGCTTTGTGACAAAACTAGGAAGGGCATTTTAGACAGAAACAGGCTAAAGAAGGCAGGGAGCACCCCAGGTTGTTCAGTGAGCTGCAACCTAAACAAGAGCAGACCTCCACAGAGTCTTACTGTGGCTACTAGAGACAAATGTGATTCAGTGCGATTGTGTCTAAAAGAGACTTTGCAGTCTTAACCTGCATCTGGTGGGCAGCTAGTGTCACTATAACGTTCACTATAATGCTAACAAGTAATTCTGGAAGCAAGTTTCAAGTTCATCAAGGGGAAAAGCTAAATTATACCCCTGTAACTCTCTGCCTTTAAGGAAACCTACTATGGGGATTTCTACATGATGGAAATTGCTTTTATTCCTATCACCCTACTTACGAATTTCTGGCTGTTTTCACCTAAATTTTTTATTGCTTTGTTATGCAGCTAGCCATTGATCCTTTTAGTAATAGATTACATTTATTGAACTTGTACCACATGCCAGCTACTCTTCTGTGTTCTTTATGTATTCCATCACCCTCAATAGCTTTCTAATCTCTCCTCTCATAATTTTATGAGTTTTATTGATTTCATGTGTTTTGGAGATCAAAAAGGTCACACAACCACCCCGAGCTAGAGGGAACCTGAGAAAGTGCATATTTAGCTTCTTCAGCCTCTATAGTAGAGGCTACAAAAAAAGAACCTCTGGGAATGGGTATGTTGGCTACATATACCCTTTTCTTACTGTCCCACTTTGCTTATCTCTTCCCCTTTTAATTTCTTTCTTCTTATCAATCCAATTCTTTCTCCCTAAAGAAACAAAAAAATTCTTTACAATTTAGTACTCTTTACTGTTATATTTGGCATATATATTGAAATTTTATGAAAGGATAAATTATACTTTAAATTTTCAATTTGATTTGTATGGACTAACAGTTATCAAATTTTAGCCTTATAAAAGCAGTTCTAGGGAGGGAATGTTTACATATACTTTGGTATAATCTTTTGTTATTCATTTCCTTTGTTGCTATTTTAAGACATGAGTATTATGAGTCAGATGGAAGCAGTTGTTTATTTTACCTGAAGTGAAACTTTTAGTTACAGTATGTCCCCCAAATTTATAAAGCAGTAGAATCATTTGATATAAGCAGTTGGAATAGTTCATTCATTCAATAAATGTTACGTACCTCTTATATTTGTGGGTATTAAGAAATGTAAAAGTTGGTAGGGAATGGTATTTGAGAACAGAGTGCCTCTTTGCAAATATTAAAGCAATTATCAGCTTTAATACAACAAGCAAATACACATGTGGGTGGATGGATGGGTGGGCAGATAGATGAAGGATGGATGGGTCGATGAACAGAGACAGATAAACAGATGCCTACTAAAAGATTAATGTTATGATTAGTAGTGTTACAATATTATGTTGTCAAAAGTTCGTTAACTTCTTAAAAATTAAGGTTGACAGATGTGCAATGGAATTAGAACAGAGCCGGGACCTGAACAATACCATAGTGCACATTGACATGGATGCTTTCTATGCAGCGGTAGAAATGAGGGACAATCCCGAGCTGAAGGATAAACCCATTGCTGTAGGATCATCTAGAATGTTGGTAAGTAGATAAAGACAAAAAGGAAATTTCATAATATATTCAAGTAGGCCTTACTGATTTATGAAGGGGAAAGACTTTATTGAATTCTACCAGTTTACTGAGTATTTTTCTGGTTGCCGTATGTGTTCAATTGCTGGATCCTTTCAGTATCCCTTAAGGTACAGATCTTTGTTTCCACTTGACAGATAAGAAAACAAACTGAGAGAGGTGTTTAATAACTTCCCTAAACTTACAAACCTGGTAAATGGTAGAGAGGCGTTGTATCTTTCTGGTGCAAATTATACTTTTTAAGTATGAGGGAGGACCCCCAAAAACCAGAATTATCTTCTGGAGGGCAGGCCCTTGTAGAACAGGCTTCCCCCACTAGGAACCCATCTGCATCAGTGTACCAGCTCGTGTTGTTGTAAGAGGTCATGTTTGGCTTCAGTGAATTTTTTTCAAAGACTCTTTCAGTATGCTTGCCTATTTCATGATGGGTGATTTATGAGCGAACCTGCCCACGTGGAGCTGAGTGTTCAGCAGTTTTTGACCAATAGCGGCATGACCCCCAGGCCCTTCCCTCCCTATTCACCTGATATCACCCCAAGCATCTTTTTTTATCCCCCTCTTTTTTTTTGTTTCCCCTAATGAAAAATGTCCTCAAAGGGAAATGTTTTGCTGATGTGGAAGAGGTGAAACAAAAAACTGTACTAAAAAGGCATTTGAATTGACAGTTCAAAAACTGTTTTGAGCAGTGGAAAAAATGTCTCAATAGGTGTTATTTCATCAAATGGACAGTACTTTGAAGGTAATTGAAGTTTAAAAATATAAGAATAAATAACTTTTTATAAATAAATTCCAGGTTTTTTAGGGCTCACTTTATAACTGTTCTAGTTAAAGAAAATTGAAGAAAAAGGAAAAATGATATTCTAATGCTGAGGTTTGCAAACAGTGGCCTGTGTGCCAAATCCAGCATGCCACCTTTTTTGTAAATGAAATTTTACTGAAACAGTCACATCCATTATTAATTTATTATTGTTGTTTCACTAAAAAGAGCTTAGCTGAATATTTACAATCAAGACTGTATGAATGTAAAGCCTAAGTAATTACTATCTGGACCTTTACAGGAAAGGTTTGCCAACCAGTTCTAGAATAACATATATCATTGATGTAGTACTATAATTAAGTAGTTTTTCCCTTGACTTGGAACCTTGCTTTTCTGATTACTTTGTTGCTCTTCCTTATTTCCAGCCTAACCATAGAAGGTAAAGATGACCAAGATAGCCATATGTAGCTAAAAATGTGTTGGGAATTAAAAGTAACAACTGGAATAGATGGGTTTTGGTATTAAAAAAACATGCAAGAGAAACAAGGAGAGTTCTTCCCTGTCCCTTAATGCCTTCCAATGTCTTAGCTATAAACCTAATTCTGACTAAGTTATTTTATTACAAACTATAATCTGTTCATCATCTCTGCTCCCATGAGTATGTAGGCAACTAATAGTCCTGTTCCCAAAACAGTGTTTCTTGAAAGGATACTCCCCTTTCCTATAAATCATCAACTACTATTTGAATAAATATATTTAATTTCATTAGGAATTTATAATACCAGGCCCTGGCTGGGTAGCTCAGTCAGTTAGAGTGTCATCGCCATACACCAAGGTTGCAGGTTCAGTCTCCTGTCAGGGCACATATAAGAATCAACCACTGAATGTATAAATAAGTGGAACAACCGATTGATGTTTCTCTCTCTCCCCCCTCTCTTCCCTCTTTCTCTCTCTAAAATCAACAAATAAAAATTTTTTAAAAAATACATAATGCTATATATAATGAGTATATATTTATAGATAACATTATATATTAAATTATGTGTGTATGCTATATATATGCAAATATATAGTCTATAGATGCCTACTATTGTGCCTATGTACACATATATGTACATATATTTACTTACACCCATGTGGCATAGTCATGTTAAAGTTAACCCCACTGTTAAATTCACAAAATATTTCTTCCCTATAATTTTTATCCTCCTAATAATTGGTTATTGTTTCCAAATTCAAAATGATGTTCTGTTATATTTAAACAAGATTACTCCCCTTGTATGTATTCTGGCGTAATAGATTTTCCTTCTAATGAGATTTGAAGCTTAATTGTTTTTGTCCTGTTAAACTAATAAAAATGTATCTTTGCAGTAGTGGTTGTAGTGACACATATTCAATTAATACAGTCTGTTACAGTTAGAATTCTTTTTGAATGAATTTGATGGATGCTTGAAATTTTTAAGTTAGCACTCATAGTTAGAAAGAACTTAGACCCTGCAGCACTTATTTATTGCTGCATCACGAACCCCTTCAGTACTTAGTGGACAGCCATCTATTTGCTCATTATTCTATAATTTGAGCAGAGTACAGTGTGGATGGGGATGGCCAATCTCTACTCTACCTGGGGTTGGCTAGAGCTATTTCGCTGAGGCTGGAGGGTCCAAAATGGCTTTACTGACATGCTTGGCACTTTGGCTGACTGAGGTGGCAGGAGTGGCTTCTAGTCATTCAGCTTCCCCCTCTCGTAGTGCATTATTATTCATTAATCTAACCTAAGATCTTTACATGGTTGCAGGATCCCCAAAATACAAAGGCTGAGGCTGCTGACTTGGTAACACCTAGGCTTCATGACTCACATAATGTCACTCCCTCACATTCTTTTGGTCAAAGCATGTCACAATGCAAGTCACTTGGCATGAGGAACTAGAACCCACCTTTTGATAGGAGGAACTGTAAAATACTGTGGCTGTGATTTGCCATCTACCACAAACCTGAAAGTTAAAGGAAGTCATATCTAAAATTTTGTTTCTACCCCACTGTAGATCTAGCTTTTATATCAATCCCATTAGACCTCTTTATATTTAAGTATTGGTTTGCCATTCTAGTGCCATCTGCATTTTTTTTCCAGAATACTGACCATGGATTACATAGTTTAGAGTACTATCAAGGTTTTTTTAATGCTATTTAAAAAAACATTAATGGCTACTTAATGTTATTGTTCTGAAATTATTACTTCATTTGATAGATTTTGTTTTGCATTTCTTTGACTTTTCACTTAAAATTCCAAACAAAGATTTCATTTGTGATGAAAACTATGGTCTACCATCTTGACAGAGACTGTTGCCAGGTGTCGTTTATAGGATTTAATAAGTAACGTTCTCCTCTTTGCTGTCAGTTTTTTACTTCTATCTCCTAGTCAATATGTTTTCACCGAAGAAGATATTCAAGTCTTAAGAAATAAAACTTAACTTTTAAAGTTCTTTTAAGCTTTTCTTACTTCATTTTGGAGATTTAGTTTTACTGACCATATAGTAGACCTTTGATTTTTTGTTCTAGATGAAAAATTCCCAAAATCCCAAATAGACCAAATTTCAAATATGTACTATTATATTATATTGTTACTTTCCATACTATTAATTGCATGTACCATCTATTTTATTTGTACCATGTTACTTTATATTTTACTACTATTACTGTATTCTTACTATGTTTTAAGTATTTAAAAAAATTTAAATCCTCACCCAAGGTCATGTTTATTGATTTTAGAGAGAGAGGAAGGGACAGAGAGAGAGAGAGAACATCAATGTGAGAGAGAAACATCATCAGTTGCCTCCGGTGTACAGCCTGACCAGGGATCAAACCTGCAACCTAGGTATGTGCCCTGACCGGGGGTCAGCCTCCAACCGTTTTGTGTACAGGACAACGCTCCAACCAACTGAGCCACTCGGCCAGGGCTATACTCTTACTTTCATGTAACATGACCCACTGTCATCCAAACTTTGATATGTAGTACTATATTATGGGTATTCCTTAAAGCCAATGAGGTTTAGTTACTGGAAATATAAGGGAACCTTTTTAATAGCACAGTCTTGCTTATTACCTGGTGTCACATTATAAATACAGGACAGCAGTGAGAGAGTCATGCTATCATAATACAAACCGTGATAGGATAAAAATAAGCTTGATTTGAGATAGTGACCTATAAAAGAAATGTCCTTGAATTGAAAATGCACGGCAGTAATGTATTTCTTTTGAATGTATTGATCAATGCATTCATTTAGGTTTCTATATTTTTTCCCATGTGGTCCATTTTCTTTCAGAGTACCTCAAATTACCGTGCAAGGAGGTTTGGAGTTCGTGCAGCCATGCCAGGATTTATTGCTAAAAAACTCTGCCCACAACTTACTATAGTGCCTCCAAACTTTGACAAATATCGAGCTGTGAGTAGAGAAGTAAGTCTAATGTCCCACCCCTTACTTACTTACAACTTTTCACTGATTTCCTGTCACCTACAAAGTCAAGTCCACATGCCTTTATGCATCAGAACTTGGCCTTAAGTTTATCCCTTCAGTCTCACCTCCTACCACTTCTTCGGCCTGTATGTGAATTCTGAGCTGCGTATTGTATCTAGATTCCTCCTTCTATTTCCCAGTTCTTTGCTCTTCCACATGTTTTTTCATCTGCTTAGACAACTCTGTCTCCCCAGAAAATTTTGAATTGCCTTACTTATAACCTAAATTAACTTTAGCTTTTTTTCTTAATGTGCACTATATATATAGACTCTACCTGATATTTGTAACTTACAGAATCTACTCGTCATTAATTTGAACCTTTTTTCTGAATCATTTTTTTTACCTGTGTTTTTAAACAGGAACAGACTTCACTTATTTTGCTTAGCTGCTTTCCTTGGCCCTCAACCTAGTAAAGATGCTTATGAGCCTTTAATGACTAGGAGACTGATAAAGAAAAAAGGGAATAATCTATTGCTTTGAAAAGGATCTCCGAAGTGTAAAGATTTTATTATACATTTAAAATTGCCTAAACTGTCATATATGAAAAACTGCCATTTTTTGATAACTTAGCTATCATACCAGTGCTGGAATGTAAGTCATAAATTAAAATTTTATAATGCTACCTCAAACACTTTAGACAAGTGAGGTAAAATGCAATGTGTTATAGACTGCTGTCTGAATTGAAACATCTAAAAAACCATGGCCTAGTACTTACTCTCTTTTAGTCATGCAAATGGTCTTTAGATCACTCCTCTTATTTGTATTCTACCTCATTTCCCCTAGAAATGAACCCCCCAAAATTAAAATGATATGCCACACAAATTTTTAAAAACACTTATGAACAGTCTGTGGCAGCAAGCACTTTTGCTCCTGCCTCTGGTAGGGGGTGAGTTGGAGAAACACATTCACATTTGGTTACTGCTTATCTGTTTTACTGCATTCCTAATTAGAAAGAGATAAAATGCTGACCTTTAATAAGGTAGGCCTTTAATAAGTTTGAACATCTTTCAAAGACTTTGTAAGAAAGTTTTTTTTAAGTCCTACTTTAATTCAGTAAAACTTTGGACAGTATGACAATGAGAACTAAATTGTTTTTAGTTATCTTTAGTTATTTGCACAAGTTGGAGAAATCCTTCTTCAAATTTGAGTAGGATCTAGCTAGTTTATTTACAGATAACAAATGGGTTTTTATGTGTAAATGAACTATAGCATAAATTCCCTGAGTATAAATACGTTAATATTTATGCCTTTGTTTATAAGTTTAGGGAAAGCCATTTTGTTTTATCCATAAGAATGGGAGAGCTTGAACTGTTCTTGAAACCTAAGTACTTGCTATTTACTGGAACATGTCTATTCTCATTCTTAAAGCCATGTTCTGTGTAAAGGAAGTTAGTGACTACTCGGTGCCTCTGAGGAGTACTGTTCATTCAGAGTAATCTCAGTCGCCTGCCAACTACAGACTTGCCAGAGTTTCATTTTCACTAGAACGATTCTTTTTGAGTATATCATAAAAACGGTTTCTTCTACAAGAGCAGAGTTAATTAAGGTTCTCTCTGAGCAAAGCGTAGCCAAGTTTTATGTCACCATTTTCTAAAATTACCTTTCACTCAGCTGTTCATACTTATATTAAGCTAAAAAGCTTTCTTTTTATAAATCATAAAGAAAGGCTTTCTCCTGGTGCAACAGATAGCTTTTAAATACTAGATGGAACCATAACATAATTTAGCAAGTATGTTTTTCTAACATACATATTATTTTGGCAACCATTTCCTCTAATTTCAGCTAATATTTCAGAGGTGAAAAAATAAAGAAAAAGTAAATAGGAGAATGAGTAAAAAAATTGGTTTCACGAGTAATAAAACTATCTTATGTAAAAGGCGTTTCTGGAATCATACAGAGATTCTGATCTCTCTATGTATTTCTGTTACCCCAAGATGCAACTCCAGACTTTTCACCATCATTTATTACAGACACAGGCACTACAGATTTTTGTCATCTTTTCCACTATAAATCCTAATGATCAAGCTTTGTTTTCTTGAATGGATACATGCATTAATGTGTGTATTGAGTGGAGTTTTATGTGTATGTTATAATTAATTGAAATAGAACTACTTTCTAAAGCAACATAGTACCATTATGTAAGATTATTCCTTTTAAAAATATACAAAAACCATCATAAAAGGTGAGGGGGAATAGGATCCTATTGTTCCTTCCTACTTCTACTTTTGATTGACTACTTAAAATTGCAGTGCTTAACCATTTTTTCTGTGCCTACCAGAATGATGTTGTCTGAGACTTATTTAAATCATTTACTATATCTAGATATAGGTGGCTAAACAGAGATTGTATCAAATAAACCTGGTCTTCTGTGCTCATGATCTGTTTTCATAAGGAAGAGAATTTGGACAAGTTTGCCCTGGCAGTAAATTATTTATTCCCTAAATCCATGAGCTATTGATTGCAGGGTTGTTATTATAGTTGCAAAGTAAGAATATAATTTTTCTTATCAGCTGTACATGACAGATTTTGCTATGGCAGCAAACATTAAACTATTTTGTTCATTTTGAAGGTTAAGGAAATACTTGCTGATTATGATCCCAATTTTATGGCCATGAGTCTTGATGAAGCTTACTTGAATATAACAACGCACTTACAGGAAAGACAAAATTGGCCTGAAGACAAAAGAAAATATTTCATCAAAACAGCGAACTCTCTAGAAAATGGTAAGCAATTTATTAGAACAATCAAACTGACAAACAAATAAAAAACCCTTTGAATTTGAATTAACCTAGTTAACCTATTAGCATGCATAGGTGGTAGGACTAACTAGCTATACTTTTATTATGAAAAATTATTAAAAATAAAAAATCAGAAACTTAAAATATACCAGTAGGTTTTCTGAGTTAAATATGTGAAATGTTACTTTTAAACCAAATGCGATTGTTAAATATCTAGACTTTAAGACTGTGCAGAGTCCTTGAGTAAAGTGATGTCATAGCAGTTCTTTTCCTAAAATCGAACTAACAGAGGGTTGGAATACATTGAATCTGGGGGGCTTATCCCTTTAAGGTGGCCTTTTGTTGTAACTGCAAATAGTTTTTTAAAAATTTGCTTCAAACATATCACAATATTGGGTGTTTGTTTTTTCCTTCATTGCCCAAATTAACAACTCCCAACTCCCTTCTTTGCCTTAGACCTTACTTTTATTCTTTTATATGATGAAACAGGAGTTTCATGACCCAGAGGGCTTTTTTAAAATGGTCCCCTTATTACCTATCCAAAATGATACCAAGAAACATGAAGATATTATGAATACTGCTTTCAGCCTTCTCTCATACTTAACAATTATTTCAAATGTTTGAGGGGTCCTGCACTCCTGAGCCAAGTTCACCTGAATTAAAAGGTAGAAACAGAGGGTTTTTGCTCACAACGACAGCCACATTCCATGTGCACAACTCACTGACAGCTTCAGCAAGCACCGCTGTCTGTGTCCCTGAAGCAGAAGTGGTGGGTTCTCAATGGCAAAAATTCTAACTCTTGCGTTGCTTGGGTCTCAAATCTTTGGAGCCACTTTTCTACATTCTTTACAGTTCTTAGAGGTAAGTCTCTTTAATAGAAACATTAAAAATAAACAAGGATGATTTCTGCACAGAGGCTTGGAACAAAACATTTTATTTCCTTAGTTTAACTTGATCTTTTGGGAAGTGGCACGAAAAGCCTCATGTCACTTTGCTTAAATTTTCACTTTGTTATTTCCTCACTTTTCACAAGAGAAAGGGGTGGGGGGCATTAAATGATTATGTGAAAGCATCCCCTGGGGGCCTTCCATAACGATTACTTTCATATATGTTTTTCAAAAGTTATATGGGGACTAAGGTAAATGTTTTCATTCTCTACTGATGTTCTTTTTATTTTTTATAATATGCCTAGACCAACTATGAAGATGTGAATTTTTAATACCCGTTGTTTTAACATATTTATATGTACTTTCCTATTCTTATGTTTCATACTCTTAAGCAATTTAAATAGCTTGACCTTTTTTGGAATGGATAAATACCTGTGGGCTGACTCTTGGGCATGCCTGATTTCCCACTGGGCCATGGGCAGCTGTGAGTTGGCGCCATGTAGGTGACTGATGCAGCTTCCTCTGAAGTCCAAGACAGTTTTCTGCTGTTTGCCCCTTTTCTAGGAGATGTGGTCTTTGGAAAAATACTGTTCACTACTATGTATATACAAATAAAATAATTACTTTATGTTTATTCTGCCATATAAATCTGAATCATGAGTGTCAAGGAATATGTGAAACTAAAATACTGTACATTTTTAGAACTTTGCCATCCAAATGGATGTTTTAATCCTCGTGATTCAGATTATAAAAAACCTTAGTTCTGGACTCTGATCACCTCAGTTAGGGGATTATAAGGATATTCCTTTCAGAAAGCAAATAAGAAACCACTTTGGCATTTAGTTGCTCGTCCAAGCCTCACAGAGAGGTAAACAGACTTGAAAGGTAACTATGCCATTCAGCAGCTCTAACAATGAAACCGAAGGCCACATGCTTTGCTTCCTGCCACGTGTAGTGTTCTATCAGAGTGACTCACCCAAGGGCAGGCTGATAGAGCCCGGAGGAACATAAAAATGGCATGAGGGCTCTGCAGAAGGGACTTGTGAACAGGACAGGTTTTTACCTTACTTGAGCTGCAGTTTTTCTTCTTTCTTTGCCTTGACTTCCACCCACCCAGGTGAGGAAAGGGGGTCTAAGTAAATAGCATTTCAACCACCAGTCTTAATCCCCTCTGAATTGCTTTGCAATTTAAACCAGAACATGGCAAATGGAAGGAACTGAAGTACATAAATAACAGCTAATGTGAGGCTTATTTCGTAATGGCCTAGGGATTCAGATTTGGAAAACATCTCTCTGTAACTTAATTCATATTGAATACTTTAAAATTAGAAATGAATCAGATGTTTGTCATATTGCTTATATTATCTTTAGAAAATTTTCCAAGTTCATTTTTAAAGTAATATGCATTAATATGTGTCTTAAAATTAGAAATTTAATTTTATAGTATCTTATTGATCATGCCATTACAGTTGTCCCATTTCCCCCCTTCATTCCCTTCCACCCTGCACACCCCCTCCCACGCACATTCCCCCCCTTTAGTTCATGTCCATGTGTCATAAGTTCTTTAGCTTCTACATTTCCCACACTACTCGTGCCCACCCCCTGTCTATTTTCTCCCCACCATCTATGCTACTTATTTTCTGTACCTTCTCTTCTCTCCTCCTCCTGCTCCCCTGTTGCTAACCCTCCATGTGATCTCCATTTCTGGGGCTCCGCTCCTGTTTTAGCTGTCTACTTAGTTTGCTTGTGTTTTAAGTGTGGTTGTTAATAACTATGAGTTTTCTGTCCTTTCACTGTTCATATTTTTTATCTTCTTTTTCTTAGATAAGTCCCTTTAACATCTCATATAATAAGGGCTTGGTGGTGATGAACTCCTTGAACTTGACTTTGTGAGAGAAGTGCTTTATCTGCCCTTCCATTCTAAATGAAAGCTTTGCTGGATAGAGCAATCTTAGATGTAGGTCCTTGCATTTCATGACTTGGAATACTTCTTTCCAGCCCCTTCTTGCCTGTAAAGTCTCTTTTGAGAAGTCAGCTGACAGTCTGATGGGAACTCCTTTGTAGGTGACTGTCCCCTTATCTGTTGCTGCTTCTAGAATTCTCTCCTTCATTTTAATCTTGGCTAATGTAATTATGATGTGCCTTGGTGTGTTCCTCCTTGGGTCCACCTTCTTTGGGACTCTCTGAGCTTCCTGGACTTCCTGGAAGTCTATTTCCTTTGCCAGATTGGGGAGGTTCTCCTTTATTATTCATTAAAATAAGTTTTCCTCTTGTTGCTCTTCCTCTTCCCCTTCTGGTACCCCTATAATTCAGATATTGGAATGTTTAAAGATGTCCTGGAGGTTCCTAAGCTTCTCCTCATTTTTTTGAATTCTCGTTTCTTCATTCTTTTCTGTTTGGTTGTTTCTTTCTTTCTTCTGGTCCACTCCTTGATTTGAGTCCCAGTTTTCTTCCCATCACTATTGATTCCCTGTGCATTTTCCTTCATTTCACTTAGTGTAGCCTTCATTGTTTTCATCTATTTTGTGATGAAATTCAGCCAGTTCTGTGAGTGTCCTGATCACCAGTGTTTTGAATTGTGCATCTGATAGGTTGGCTCTCTCTTGGTTGCTTAAAAGTATTGGCCCTGGGGCTTTGATTTGTTCTTCTGTTTGAGCCATAATTTTTTGGTCAGGTCACACCTATTAGGCATGAGTGGCAGAGCCTTAGGTGTTTACCAGTGTGGGGCAACCCAGTCCCTGGGTTGTGATGCTATAGGTGGGGGAGGGGTCAGAGAGGGAACAGTGGTACTCGCTTGCTCTCTCTCGGATTTCAGTCCCCTCCGCCGCTTCCCACAAGCAAACTGGGCCCCTCTGGTGCTGGTTCCCGGGTGGGTGGGCTTGTGTACGTTCTAGGACCCTGTGGATCTCTCCAGCGAATTCTCCTGTGAGCCTGGGAGTCTCTCCCAGCACCTCAACAGCTACAGGCATTTTCAATTGGTGCTTTTAGGCTTTATTTCCCGGCGCTGGGGCCCTGGGTTGTTCAGTCTGTCTCACTGCCCATTTTTGCCTAGTTTATCTGCACGCCAGTGTGTGACCGTGGTCAGCCAGTGGCCTTGTGTGCCTCAGTGGGTCTGCTTGTTTCCTCCCTGCGCCCAGGGTCTGCTGGTCGCCACCTTTTCCTGATGTGACCCTTCTCCTCCAGCTGCTGACTCCACCCCTCTTACCCATCTGGATGAATGGTCGTTGGACTTCCATACAGTTCAATTTCCTGTCTGTTCTGGTTGTGTTTTTGTTTCTAAATCTTTGTTGTCCTTAATTTTGGTTGTGCGAGGAGGCACAGTGTTTCCACCTACGCTTCCATCTTGGCCAGAAGTAGAAATTTAATTTTTGACTCTGCATTTACCTTAGTTTGGAAAGCATTTATGTCTAATAAAATTATGAAATGAGATCAGAAAGCCCTGTTGTTAATCTTATTTATAAGTGTATTTAAACTGAATTTCTCCTTCCTTAAGCCCATAAAGTAAAGTTTTTAATGGATATGTTCATGAGGACATTTTTAGTACCAGTATATATTTAAGTGTATTTTACAGCCCATTTATGAAAAATACAAATGAATGAGGTAATAACCAGATAGATATTTTTACTCTACTTTTTAATAACAATATTACTGTATTTTGCCATGTATAATGTGCTTCCATGTATAATGCACACCCACGATTTTGGCCTAAACTTTCAGGAAAAGAAAAAATCTTTCATTTTAGTTTTCTAATTATTTATTTATTTATATTTAAAGAAAATCAATTATTGTATTCCAAGGTATTATTTTGCATATGGATATTGTTATCACTTTCTAGCATTACACTTTGAACATATAAGCATAAATTGAGGAAATTAAAAACATTTGTATAGATACAGAATTAATACTATCCGTGTATAATGCACGTACTTAGTTTTCCCTTAAAAATTTGGGCAAAAAAAGTGTGCCTTATACATGGCAAAATACAGCGGTTTATAGCCCATTGGCCTATTGATAGTAATAAAGGCTTCTTTCCTTGAACCTGGGACAATGGTTACTCCGATCAGACCTTAAGAATTTATATATTTTAATGGATATACATATGTAAAATAGAGACTATAAATTTAAAAAAAAAGAATTTGTATAACACCCAGAAGTAATTTCTGTTTCTTTCAAATATGCCTTTAGTAAAATCGATCCTTTATTAACAGACAAGTCAGAATTAAAACCAGCATTTGAAAGAAGAGAATTCAGATTATGTTAATATACGAAAGTGTGTTCCATGAATGAAGGAAATTGAAGTTTTTTTCCTCTAAAAACAAAACTTATTTTTTCAGAAATTTATTTTAGATTGCTTAATTCCTTCTCATTATTAAATTCTAATTTAAGAAGGATGTTTTTCCCCAGAGGTAAGTGAACAAACAAAAAGAAAGTTGTCGTTTTCTAAGAAAAAACTAACATGATATGGGTACAATAATTAGTGAGTTTTACTTAGGATATTTCCTTTTAAAATGCATACTATGGAAATGGCTAATATATTTTTTTAAAAATCCTTGGAATCATTGTTTTCTTTTTAAAACAGTTATAAAATCTAAATGATGACATTTCTGACCTTGGTCCTTAGAAACAAAACTAAGCCATATTTATTTTGTCTTTAGAAAGAGTGTAGCAAAACCTGATTTATGAAGTACATACTTCTTGAAATGAAAGTGAATTATTGTTCCTGTTCTAATTTAGGTAAGCCAGAAAAGGAGCTTAATAAACTGAGTGAGCATGAACGATCTATCTCTCCGTTACTTTTTGAAGACAGTCCTCCTGATTTGCAGCCCTCAGGAAATACTTCCCAAATGAACAATGAAGAACAAAATAATCCTCAAACAATTCAAAACTCAGTTGTTTTTGGAACATCAGCCGAGGAAGTGGTAAAGGAAATTCGTTTTAGAATTGAGCAAAAAACAACACTGACAGCCAGTGCAGGTACTTAAACAGGATATTGATGGCTGTAATACTTATAATTTTGGGACTGTCTAATTCATGTGTAATATTAGTAGTTTGTCATTATAAAGTATAGAGTAACATTTTACTTATCCATTATTTTTTTATTCAACTTCTAACAACCTATTTAGAATGCCTAGAACCTACAGGTAAGTTGGAATTAAGCCAAAAAGCCCCTGAGCCCAAAGGAAAAAAAACTATTATACATCTCACGTAGCTTTTCTTTCTTAAGCACAAATTATATTTTAATTATTTTTGGACATAGCACTTTATTATTTTTCCCTCGGAAGACTGCAGCCCTTCCAGGGTTACAGTGCAGGAGAGACCCCAGATGGCCACAAGGTAGTAGATTGAAGAATCACCAACTGGCAACATAACAACCTAGGACCATCCAGTGAAGGGAAAGAGAGCTTTACATATGTCAGTAATCCGTAAGGGCGACACTGCTTAGCATAGAGGCTGATATTCATCTTAAGGATCCCAAGTTATCTTATAGAAGCCATATTAAGATGAGGTTGGTCTTCTCTTTATACACCAAAGCATGAGAACAGTAATAAAATTTAGGAATATGTGTATAAACATTTCAGTGAACTATTTAATGATTATAATATTTTTATTTCAGTTTCTCCTAATCATTAAAAGTAACACTTTACTCTGTAACATAACAATGATGCACACATTTCATTATTTTTTAAATATATGACCCAGAATTTTTGATATTTTTATGTGGATAATTTATACAGAAGACCTTTTCAAAGAGTAAATATACATTCTAATTTATATTCTGGATCTTTTTTATAAGTTAGCCTATGCTTTTACTACAGATGGTATGTAAGTTAAGAATACTAAGGGGAGGTCCCCCAAAAGCCAGAATTATCTTCTAGAGGGCGAGCCCCTTGTAGTACAGACTTTCCCCACTAGGTGAGGGTTGGAACCTCTGTCTCAGTGCACCAGCTGGTGGTGTTGTAAGAGGCTGCATTTTGCTTCAGTGAATTTGTTTTTTGAAGACCCTTTCAACACGTTTGCCCATTCCATGATGGGTGATTTATGAGCGCACCTGCCCACACCATGCTGAGTGTTCAGCAGTTTTTGACTAAAACCAGCATGATCTCCATGCCCCACCCTCCCTGTTCAGTCATTATCGCCCCAAACGACTTTTTTTTTGTTTCCCTGATGAAAAAGGTTCTCAGAGGGAAACTTTTTGCCAGTGTGGAAGAGGTAAAACAAAAAATGGCAGAAGCACCAAAAGGCATCAGAATCGACAAGTTCTAAAACTGTTTTGAGCAGTGGAAAAAAACATATCGATAGATGTATTTCAGTAGATGGAGAGTATTTGAAGGTGACTGAAGTTTAAACACATAAGAATAAATACACAATTTTTTATAAATAAATTTCTGTGTTTTTTTTGGGTCTCTTCTGGTATCACTTAAACTCAGGAATTATTCTTAGACTTTAAAATACAATGGAGATTTAAATAATGCTCATTTCTGTTGTGAAAATAACTAATAGTTCTTTTTCCTAAAACCATAGGAAGCCCAGGGGAGACAGATAATAATCCACTGTTATTTTTATATTTATTTATTTATTTAACAAGGCATATTATTATGATTTATTGCTATTATCTGAATGTTCACTTTCAAACATAGATGCATTTTTTATTTATTGAATTTACTTGACATTGGTTAACAAAATTATATAGGTTTCAGATATACAATTTTATAATACATTAACTGTCTATTGTACTGTGTGTTCACCACCCAAAGTCAAGTCTCTTTCCACCACCATTTATCTCCCCTTTTCCCCTTTTCTACTCTCCCCCACCCCACTTCCCTCTGGTACATAGTATACTGTTTTCTGTGACTGTGAATTTTTTGTTTTGTTTTGTGTTTTTGCTTAATCCCACTGTTTTCTTAAAAACACTTTTTTTACCCACTGTTACTATAGCATTTAAAATAGCATTTCACATCATTTCATATTTTTTGCACTTAACATTATATATTATTTTCTTATATTGTCATCATGTATTTTAAAGTCATACATATCAACTTCTTTGAGTCACTAAAGTGTTCTTCTTTTAAGGCATTGCCCCAAATACAATGTTAGCAAAAGTATGCAGCGATAAGAATAAACCAAATGGACAATACCAAATTCTCCCCAACAGACAAGCCGTTATGGATTTTATCAAGGACTTACCCATTAGAAAGGTGAGATTTTATATAAAATTTATTATATATATATACTCTGAGTTCCAAAGAGATACTATTTAGGATCATAGTAATTCTGAGCTGAAAAGTTTAAAACAGTAGATAACAAGCAAGAACTATAATGGATGATTGAATTGGAAGAAATCTTTCTATTAAACCCTTAATATGTGAGGTTTAGAAATCTTGTTTGCTGAAAAGTTTTAAGAAAGTAATAGATGACAGACTTTTAACCTTACCCCTCCTAAGGAGAAGAGGAATAAAAAGAACACAGAGAAGAGTTCTTTCAGCTGTAACTCAATGTACGATCTTAGTTCTAATGTACAGGTTGCTGCTAGAGTAACACATACAATACTTCAAAGAGATTTAGAATTTTACTCATTTTAACAAAAGTGCATCAAAATACTATGTTTAAAATGGTAAAATGATACTTTAGAGGTTATAGGAAGGGGGTATATTTTATTATTTTTAAGCTTTTAGATTTTTCTGCATATATGTGCTGTTTAAACAATAATTGAACTATATACCATTTGATGTCCTAGGTACAGGGGTGTCCAACCTACAGCCCAACACAAAATCATAAATTTACTTAAAGCATTATGAGATTTTTGTTTGTGATTACGTGTTGCAATGTATTTAATGTGTGGCCCAAGACAACTTTTCTTCCAGTGTGGCCCAGAGATGCCAAAAAGTTGGACACCTCGGAGGCAGGACTTTTCTCATTCAACATAATGTATGAGTAAATTTAAATAAAGCATTTTTCAACACTTAAAAGAAAGACCATATCAAAATATATAATGTATAATGATTACTGAATAGTTTATTATGTAAGGTATAGCTATAAAACAGTGTTTTCAAATATGTTTTTTTAAGTATGAATAGGTGTTCCATAAAAAAGGTTCTGGGGTCAAATAACTTGGAATCTACCAACCTCGTGGTTCACAAAGATACTAATATATTAACGATTTATAAGTGTTACAGTGAGGAATTCAATTTAAATTTGTATATCCTAGCGTTCCCCAAGTTTGCCCACAGAACTCCTTTCTTTTTAATGCTTTTAAAAATTTCATGGAATTTTACATTTACGTTTTCATGGAACACTAATTCAGGAAATGCCAAAAAGCAATTAAAGCAATTTTCTTATGAAAATAACTTAAGAATAGTCATATTATTTATGTCTTTCATTGATTGTAAAATGTATAATGAGATTACAATATCAGTTCTTACCTTAATTTAAAAATGTGTTAATAATAAATACTGATTCTCTTCTAGGTTTCTGGAATAGGAAAAGTTACAGAGAAAATGTTAAAGGCTCTTGGAATTATTACTTGTACAGAACTCTACCAACAGAGCGCATTACTTTCTCTTCTTTTCTCTGAAACATCTTGGCGTTATTTCCTACAGATTTCCATGGGTCTGGGTTCAACACACCTGACAAGGTATCCATATGTATATTCATTCTGCTTTTTATTTATTATTTGCCGAAATAACAGTGCTAACCATTGAAGTGGAGCCTATAAGGATAACATGTTTTTAAATTATTTTGGGCTGGTTCAATTTGGAACATAATTTTTTAATTAGAGTCAAAAGATTGAATGTGGGAGAAAAGGAAAAGAGGGATAAAGAATCACTTCTAGGCTGTTGGCTGCAGCAGTTGGATAGATGAACAGGAGGAGTGACGGGCACTTTCTTTTCTGTACGTGCCTCGTTCCTTGTTCAGAACAGAAGAATACTGGAAGGCTAGTGGTCAGATTTTTCAGAAAAGCCAGATGGCTCATATTCCAGAATTCACTTTTTAAACAAGGAGATCGAATGATTCTTTGAAAACCTTCATAAACTATTTCCCTCCCAGATTTGTAATGACTTTTTCTTTCGGTACTGAATACTTACTTTTTGTTAGGCACTGTTCTGGACGCTGGGGATAAGAGCAGTAAACAAGACAAAGTCCTGCCTTCCTGGAGTTTACAGACTAGTGTGGGAGATAGAAAATAACCAGATAAATGAATGAAGAAAGTGAGGCAGTGAGGGCCTAAAAAATGACGAGGGGGCTGGGGAGGAGCTGACCTTGGCCATGGTGGTCCAGAGGCAGAACCCTGCAGGGGCCGGCCATGTAGAGGTCTAGCAGGTGAGTGACTAGAGGAGAGGTCCTGGGTTTTCTTCCTTGCCCTCCGTTTTATCTAGGTCTTAAAAAGAAGTATCCTAGAGTTAGAAGGGTATACTTTTGGAAGTGGGCGAAAAGGGGAATTAAAAAAAGAATGGGAATTAACACAGCACTATTTTTAGTTTTATCATCATCCTGTCAGCCTGCCCTCAAAATAGCTCCTTTATAGTCTTATACTCAAACTAAAGGAGAACAAAAGATTACTCAGGGCATGTAAAATAAGTTTTATTAATCAATTAAACCTGCTAAATTGTGCAGAGATTGTAAGGCTTGTGATATTGCTCTTCTTAGCTCTCCATGCTTCTCAATCAGTTGAGTCCACAATTAGCTGACATTGAATTTGAGTGGATATAATGAAAAATAAGAAAAAGACATTACAGTACTACATATAATCTAGTATTTTGAAGATAATGATGAGCCCTGGCTGGTGTGGCTCAGTGGATTGGGTGCCAGCCTGTGAACCAAAGGATCGCAGTTCGATTCCCGGTCAGGGCACATGCCTGGGGTTGGACCAGGTCCCCAGTAAGGGATGCACAAGGGGCAACCACACATTGAAGATAATGAGAAATAAGCCTTTCTCTTTTAATACCAAAATCAACCTCTTTTTGTTTCCATAGTGCTTAAACACAATCACGTTCTCGATAAAACATTGCACACATTAATCTGGGGTTATAATAATATAATATAATAATAATACAAAATAACAAATCTACCTTTTCTCTGTCCACATTCTCTAAGTCCCCTACTCTGCTTTATTTTTAAATCTGTAATACTTCTCCCCTTCTAACATATTCCATATTTACTTTTTATTTGTTTATTTGTCTCTCTCCACTAAGATACAAGTTCCTTAAAGATAGGCACTTGGTCTGTTTTCTACATTACTGTATCCCCAAGGCCTAGAACAGTGCTTCATTCATACAGGTTAATCGAATCTTTGGAAATTGAATAACCTGTCATTTCAGCCGTTTGGTGTCAACTACTCCTGTCAGAGCTGGTGGAATCCAACCAGACTAGATGTTTCAGATTCCCAGTGTTCTTCCTGCTGCTGTATGCCAAATTCTGCCTGAGGTTCTATAGAGTGGTATAATGAATAATGAATAGGCTATAGGAGAGAGAAGTTAATGTACTCAGCCAAAAACTAGATAATTGATATTAAATTATTTAAAACTTAATTACATCCTATAACTGCAAGCCATTATATTACCACTTGCTATTGGTTTTTGTAAGTTGTGGTTTTGATATTCAGGCTTTTAATAGAAGCAATTTATAATATCAACCTATTTCCTTCTAAATGTTTTTAAAATTTATTGGTCTTTAGAGAGAGGGGGGAGAGAGAGAGAGAGAGAGAGAGAGAAACATCAATTTGTTGTTCCACTTATTTATGTGTTCATTGGTTGCTTCCTGAATGTGCCCTGACCAGAAATCGGACCAGCAACCTTGGCATGTCAGGATGATGCTCCAACAAACTGAGCTACCTGGCCAGGGCAATATCAACCTGTTTTCAAATTTGTTCTCTTTGATAGGTATAGACTTGATCCATGACATGTGTAATCATATTAGCATCTTACCTACCTGCATTCTCTGGGTTATTTATTCTTAGATTTTTAAAAACTCACTTTTTCGTGATGTATAAATTTGAATAAAAAACACTGAGATCTCTAAAGAGTACTTGATAATTAAATCCTTTTGGTCTACTAAAAGGAACTCAGTCTTTGAGAAAGCAAATAAAATCTTTTTTTTTCTTCATTTCAAGGGATGGAGAGAGGAAAAGCATGAGTGTTGAGAGGTAATATTTTGATATTATTAATTGTTCATAATTCATGCTATTTTAAACTATTTTTTTAATTTTTAGGAAAGTATCACTGAAATTAAAATGCCTATTTTCAAACCACAGAACAATTCTCAGCATGTCACATTCCTGAAGTAAATATCCCAGTACAATGCTTTATTATCTTCACTTGCTATGCTCTCAATGGAAAAAAAATTAACTATAGTTAGTTTTTTAAATGTTGTTCTTGTTCCTATTCAGTGAAAACCAAGCATTTTAGGATTCCAAATCCTAATTTCTATCCTTTATACAAAAAATTATACTACGAAGGTATTTGGGAAATTTAAGAAGTGGCCATGGAAATTCTTTCTAAAACTCTTCAAATATTGGTGAATGAGCTGAGTCATCAAATAAATAGATACTGATGTAAGAGAGCTTAGAGGGGATCTGTTTCATTGGTTCACATTCTTATTTAGAAGTTAAATGGCATCTTGATGGAAACCTTATTGTTTTGGAAAATATCTCATTGTTTGTGCAGTCCCTTAGTTTTCTCCAAGCACCGAAGTTCCACTGAGACATTCAAAACCATGGACATAGTATATGGTTGTGTTCAGAAAAGCCGAATGACGCTGACAAGATGATGTACTCAATAAATGACTGATCAAAATTGCCTTGAGGCTGTGATTTACATAAAAGCATTCGAAGGAAAGGGAGGGAAAAGCATCTAAGAGTGTGATAGTATTGACCTATTTAATTAATTTTTTCTTCCATTTTGTCTGTTATTGAGAATACTACTTAGTATACAAAAATATTATTAACATGTGTTAAGAGAGGGCTGGCAAATCAATAGAAAAAATTAACAAAAATCTGGTTAACAGAAAGAGAATTATAAATGGCTCTTAAAACATGTGAAAATATTCCCAATCTGTTTTATAATTTAAGAAATACAGATTGAAAGTTCTCTGAGATAGTATTTTTCACTAATGAGGTTGGCAAAGATTCTAATACAACCTACGGGCAAGACTGTGGGAGTGAAAAAGGTATAAACTCTAGGAGGGGGTGTACTAGCTTCTTATTGATACTATAACAAATTTAATGGTTAAAACAACACAGATTTATTCTCTTATAGTTCTAAAGGTTAGCAGTTCTAACATTAAGGTATTGGCAGGGCTGCATTCTTTCTAGAGGCTGCCTGTATTCTTTGGCTCATTTACCCATCTTCTATATTCAAATGTAGGATCTTCTCTTTCTCTGACTCGGAACCTCCTCCCTCTAATAAGGAACCTTGGGATTCCATTAACCAGCCTGGATAATTGAGGATAATCTCCCTGACTTGACTTAAGCATATCTGCAAAGTCCCTTTCATGATGTACAGAGTTCAGAGTTAGGGTTTGGACATCTTTGGGGACCATTATTTATGACCATTATTTATGCCTACCACAGGGGACAGACAATTTGACAGTATCTATCAAAATTACAGATGCATATGTACTTCGATCCCACAGGTTTTTTTTCTAGAAATTCATTCCATAGTTGTAATTGCATGTCATTTCACAGGTATACAAAGTTATTCATTGCATTTTTTACTATAGCAAAAGATTGAAAATATTGTAACTTAAATGTCCACTAATAGAGGACTGGTTAAATGACCTTACATCTTTAAACTAGAATATTATGCTGCCATATGAAAATGAGGAAATTATTCACTCATAGGGAACTCTGACCAGGATGAACTGAGAAAAGCAAAGCATTAAACTATGTGTCTAATCTACTGCTTATATAAAAATGAGGAGAAAATATTTGCTTGTTTGTTTATATGTGCATAAAATATTACTGGAGGAATTCATAAGAATAGAAAGCTGGTGACACTGGTTCTGCACTGGGGGGAGAACAGGGTAGCTGAGTGGTTAGAAGGGAGGTCTGAATGGTCATTTGCACGTGATTTATTACTTACTACTCTGAATTCTCTGTACGTGCCTTCTCTTTTAGGTTAATTGACGTTTCAACTTCTTTTAACACTCTTGTGTAGATGAACTAAAAATTTCTACATTTAATCAGCCCTCCATTTTTAATTACTAGATAACTATACTTAGGTGCCATTAAACAACCCCTTAAATCTACTTGAAAATATTTCTCTTTCAGAAGATACCTGTGTAAATATTGGAATAATATTCTCATGTGTACTCTCTGAAGATAATCCTCTATAGCAGAGTCTATATGCATATATACCTTAATGTGTTTTAAGTTTCTGAGGGCTTTATTATTATCTGTTGGTGGCTTTAATGATCTTTTAAAAAATATTACAGAAAGAGCAAAAAGTATAGAAATATACCTTTGCTAATCAGCTTAATTATCTAAATAATCTTCAGTTATTAAGTAGATCTTAAATATTTTTTACTTAATTATATCTTAATTCATCTGAAAACTTCGTTCTGTGCTACAGAAAATATAACTTAATGCTAAGCCATTTAAACGTACTGTATCATCCCTAAATTATCCTGAATTACATTTTCACGTGGGGCACCACAATCGTTGTCTTTCTAGGACATTCAGTGAGATGAGTAAAGCGGAAGAACAGTACAGCATGTGCCAGGAGCTTTGCAGTGAGCTCGCTCGGGATCTGCAGAAAGAAGGCCTTAAGGTGCTTTAGTTTCATGTGGTGTTCTCTCAGTTTTACAATTTTCTGATAATAAAGTGCACTGTAATGCAAGAATTAGATTTTGCATTTGAATGCAAAGTGGGAAATGGCAGATAAGAGTATTCTCATCACCAACAAAGAAATTTAATTCCGACCTTTATTTGAGGGTCATTCTGTGATTCTGTGAAGGAGCAAGTTGCAGGGTAGAGAGGTTCTAGTGTAACTCCAGAGGGGTTTATGCTGCCGTGGGAATACATTGGAATAAGTTCAAAATCAGAGTTGCATTGGTATTAGAGGATGAAGCAAAGGGGGGAGGAATTTGCTACAACTGTGTTTACATGTTATAAGTGACTTCCAATCATCCACTAATGTTTTTCTCATGTAGACAGTGACTTTCTACAGTAAGCATTTTGTTTCAAGGCTCTAATGCAGGGTTTTTGTTTTTTTTTTAACACATTGAGAACATCTGGAAGGCTTTGAACTTTGTATTTGATATTCTTCACTCAGAGCAATCCACACTTAGTGTTTTTCTAACACTCTCAAACCAGAGAGTTATTTAGAGTAATTACAAAATGTCACGGTGATTCCCAGAGAGAAAGCGGATTAGGGGGAAGTAGAAGAGGGTAAAGGGGGGATGAACGGTGATGGAAGGAGACTTGACTTTGGTGGCAAACACACAGTACAATATACAGATGATGTGTTATAGAATTGCACACCTGAAGCCATGTAATTTTATTAACCAGTGTCACTCCAATAAATTCAATAAAAAATGTTAAAGTATTAAAACATTATTACAGTGAATGGGATAATTGATGAGTATTTTTCTTATAATCCTTTTCTATAATACCTTGATTATAAAAAGAGTTGTTGTTTTTTAATGTTAAATAAACTGTTTATTTTAGAATCATTTTGGATTTACAGAAAAATCGCCAAGATACTATTGAGAGCTCCAGTATACCCAGTTTTCCTCATTATTGACATCTTATACTGCCAAAATATATCTGTCCAAACTAAGAAACTGACATTAGTACATAGCTATTCACACAACTCCAGACTTTATTTGGATTTTATCTATTTTCCATTAATGTTCTCTTTCTGTTCCAGGATTCAGTTTAGGGAACTGCAATGTGTTTAGCTGTCGTGTCTTCTCCAGTCTCCTCTAGTCTGTGACAGTTTCTTAGTATTTCCCTGTTTTTCATGACCTTGATAGCCTTGGGGAATACTGGCCAGTTATCTCCCAATTTGGGTTTGTCTGTGGTTTTCTTTGGATCGGACAGACCACAGCATGAGTTTTAGAAAGAATACCACAGAGGCGAAGTGTCCTTCTCATCACATCCTAGGAGGTACACTAGTCTCCCCTTACTGAGATTTCACTTTCCGTAGTTTCAGTTACCCACGGGCTGAAGATATTAAATGGAAAATTGTAGAAATTAAACAAATCATAAGTGTAAATTGTACATTATTCTTAGTAGCACAATGAAATCTTATTCTGTCCTGCTCCAATCTACCCAGGATGTGAATCATCCCTTTGCACAGTGTATCCACGCTGTACATGCTGCCTGCCCCTTAGTCACTTAGTAGTGGTCTTGGTTATCAGATCAGTTATCAGAGAGAGACCACATTTATGTAACTTTTATTACAGTAATATTGTTATAATTTTATAAAATCCTATTTTATTATTAGTTATGTTGTCAATCTCTTACTGTGCCTAATTTATAAATTAAACTTTATCATAAGTATATATGATAGGAAAAAACATAGTATAAATATAGATAGGTTTTGTACTATCCACAGTTTCAGGCACCCACTGGGGATGCTGAATCAAATCCCCACAGATAAGGGATAGCTACTGCATATGAATTCCCCATGATATCATGGGCGGCGTTAACCTCCGTCACTTGGTTAGGGTAACGTTTGCTAGGCTTCTCCATTGTGAAGTTACTATTTTTCTCTTTTCACACTCTAGTCTTTGGAAGTGAGTCAATAAGTTTAATTCACTCTTACTACCTCCAGAAGGTAGTAAAATATATGTAACATAAAATTTACTCTTTTAACCATTTTTAAGTATATATTTCAGTGGCATCGAGTACATTCATACTGTGTAACCATCAACACTGTCAATCTCCAGAACTTTTTCATTATCCCAAACTGAAATTTTGTGTGCATTGAACAGTAACTGCACAGAGAGTTCTTACATGTAAATTGTTTAACATACTATCTGTCATATAATTGCCACGTAATAAGTATAAGCTGTCCACAAGACCTTTTCAATGGGCTCCTTTAGAAAGATTTTTTTCTTTCCTTTTTTAGGTACTGAATTAACCTCTAAAAGAGGTTTTTGGGAAAAAATGATTAGTTAACTTTGCCCTTTATATAAACATCTTTTATAAAAATTCTTTTGGAGAGGGGAGTAGTAATTATTGGCTAAAATGGGATTTTTGATTACTTTTGGATTCTAGTTATTCTATATGACAATTTTATTACTATGTTTTAGAAGTAATTGATTATACTTCCATATTCTATGTACATAAGTGAGCTTCATGAGTTTTTTAACCTGTAAAATAATTTTTTCTAGAAGTTAGAAAGCCATATTTAATAATATATTCGGTTAATTATAGGGTAGAACTGTTACCGTTAAGCTGAAGAATGTGAATTTTGAAGTAAAAACTCGTGCATCTACAGTTTCATCTGTTGTGTCTACTGCGGAAGAAATATTTGCTCTTGCTAAAGAATTGCTAAGAACAGAAATTGATGCTGATTTTCCACATCCCTTGAGGTTAAGACTTATGGGTATGACTTTTCTTTTCTGGCTTTTCCTTAAATGTGCTATACTTTCCCAAAGAATCAATTTGGAAATATTCTCATCTCCATTTTATTTCTTAAAACTTTAGGAATTCCTACTTACACTGCTGCCATATTCCTTAATTCTTAGAACTTGAAGCTGTGATTATTAGTTTAATTCCAGTAAGAACCAATTAAAGTTGTTCTTTTCCTTACTATCAGTATTTCCTGAAATCCTTGGGGCTAGGTTTGTTTCAAAATTTTAAACTTTTCAGCTTTTAGAAAGCACACTGAATATATTTTGTAATACTCCTTTGGGATATGAGGAAGCACTTCATGATCAAACACACTAATATTTCTGTAGCAAAGCAAAAAAATATTCACACTGAGTTGTAAACACTCTGAAGAGCTTCCCATCAATCCAGCTATCAATTACCATATGTTGCTTACAATTTTCAGGGCTTTTTGGATTTCAGAATTGCAGATGAAAGATTATGGTGCTAATAAAACCACATCTTTAGCCACTGTATGGTTAAAAAAAAGAAAAGAAATGTTTCTAAAGTAAACTGTGTAAAACGACATTTATGGATAAGCATCCCAAATGCCAACTTAGTATACTGCTAAGAGTGGGTCATTAGCCATACTTTCATATATGAAAGACAGCACACACTGAGATCAATTGAGTAAAATATGTTAAGTAAAAGGAACTAAAGGGTATATATTAATAGCAACTTTATTCATTATTACTAAAACTTGTAAAACTTGGAAGCAACCAACATGTCCTTCAGCAGTAGGTCATTGAAAATTCTGGTACATCCAGACAGTAGAATATATTTAGCCACAAAAGAAACGAGCTGTTCCCCTGGCTTGTGTAGCTCAGTGGATTGAGCGCAGGCCTGCAAACCAAACAACCACGGTTCGATTCCCAGCCAGGGCACATGCCTGGGTTGCAGGCCAGTTCCCAGCAGGGGACACATGAGAGGCAACCACACATTGATATTTCTCTCCCTCTCTCCTTCCCTTCCCCTCTAAAGATAAATAAATTTTTAAAAAAATCTTAAAAAGAAAAAAAAAAAAAAGAAACGAGCTGTCAAGCCATGAAATGACATGGAGGAACCTTAAGTTTATATTATTAACTGAAAAAAAAACAATCTGAAAAGCCTACATACTATATTATTCCAACCATATAACATTCTGGAAAAGATTATGGAGACACTAAAAGTTATCAGTAGTTATCAAGGATTTTCAAGAAGGGAGAAATGAACAGGCAGAGCACAGAGGATTTTTAGAGCAGTGAAACTATTCTGTATGATGCTATAATGGTAGATACATGTCATGATCCATTTGTCAAAACGTTAGAGTATGTAACACGCAAAGTGACTGTAACACCTGGAGTGAATCCTAATGTAAACTATGGACTTTGAAGGATAGCGTTGTGTCAGCATAGGTTCACTGGTTGTCATGTACGTACCACTCTGGTGGGGGATGTCGATAGTGGAGGAGGCTCTATATGTGTGGGGCAGGGGATATCTGGGAACTCTGAACTTACGGTTCAATTTGGTTTTCAACCTAAAATTGCTCTAAAAATTAAAACCTATTGAAAAAAAGGAGCTGAAGTATCTATGTAGTTGACTCCAACTAATTACTTAGTATTTATTAAATGGTATCATGTGTCAAG
This sequence comes from Carollia perspicillata, assembly GCA_004027735.1. NCBI lineage: Eukaryota > Metazoa > Chordata > Mammalia > Chiroptera > Phyllostomidae > Carollia > Carollia perspicillata. The sequence continues at coordinate 40,251 of PVKM010004987.1, forward strand.
AGCTTAATTGAAAGACCTATATAATCATGCTAACTCCAGTAGGTATTTGCTAATTAGTGATACCCAGTTTTATTTTAAAAAGTATAAATTTCAGCCCAAAATACAGTTTTGGAAAAACATCGTTTAATTCAGAAAATATAGTGTTGCTAATTACTTTTCTCTAAACAGCCCTTTTTATATATGTGTCACAAAAGTATTTGAAAAATGTTTTTATGAACTATGAGTGAATTGGCTTTGTTGAATTTGAAACTGATTAATTGTGGTTGGTTTCATTTAGGTGTTCGGCTATCTAGTTTTCTCAATGAAGAAGATAAGAAACACCAACAAAGGAGTATTGTTGGTTTCTTACAGGCTGGAGACCAAACCCTGTCAGGCACTGGGTGTATGGAGAAAAATGACAAAGATCAGTTTTTAAAACCTGTAGAAATGTCTCATAAGAAGAGTTTTTTTGATAAAAAACGATCAGAAAAGAAATGGAGCCACCAAGACACATTTAAGTGTGAAACTGGGAATGGACATGATGTTCAGACATCACAGTCATTCCAAGTTTTAAAGAAGATGAGTGAGAATTTAGAAACATCAGAGAATTCAGATAACAATCAGATATTTACCTGTCCTGTTTGCCTTAGGGAGCAAGGAAGCATCAGTCTGGAAGCCTTTAATAAACATGTAGATGCATGTCTTAATGGACCTTCAGTGAGTGAAATGTTCTCATTTTCACATGCTTCCTCTACAAAAGTTAACAAGAAAGAAAACATACATCATTCATTTGACCTCTGTGAGAAGCAGGATTATGAAGGCCATCAAAAGAATACAGAAATCAATTCAGAAGATTGTGCCGAGTTGGTAGAGACTACAGGCAATCCATCTGAAGCAGAAAGTATAGATGTTTTAAGTAATAAGCATAGCATAGAGGAATGTTCTAGCCTTCCGAGCACATCATTTAATATTGAACACTGTCATCAGAATTCTTCTTGTACTGTTGCATTGGAAAACGAAGATGCTGGGCCACTGAGAAGGCGAGAACCCGCCCAGCCTTATTTATATGAAGAGATAACAGACCAGGCTCTAATTTGTCCTGTTTGTAACCTAGAGCAAAAAACTTCAGATCTTACCCAGTTCAATGTGCATGTGGATATTTGCTTAAATAAAGGCATAATCCAGGAACTTCAAAAGGATAAAGTTAATCCAGTAAACCAACTCAAAGAAAGCACCAAAAGTACTGGTGAGTTTGCAGCCATTTTGAAGAACTTGATTTTCTAGGAATATTTTATTAAAATTGAGATCATTATTAGGTCTGAAACACCCACTCTTAAAGGGACTGTTTATGTATGCTGCCATTTAGGTCAATGTTCGTTACCTTACCATGAGTTAGAATTAAGTGAAGCCAGTAGATGCTAAATTTTGGAAAACTTTGGTTTGGGCTTGATTTAGCACAGAACGAATGCAGAGGTTGAGGGAGTTGAGTGATGTAATCAAAAAAGACTCAGAGAACATTTGTCAAGGCACAGTGGTAAATTAATGATAATTACATAGCCAGAAAGCCTCTTTAACTTGTTTTTGGTAGCTATGATTCTGGCCAAATTTCAAACATAAAATTAAGTATAATACTAATAAAACAATTATAAATAAATTATGCTGTAAAGTTAGTTTCTGGTATGTATAAATATGAACTAGGTAGTATTAAGGAACTTTTTATTATTGTCTTCATATCAGTCAGCTATAACTTTTTAAATTTTTATATAGTCCTTTATTTATTTCTTATTATTCATTATGGAATTTCTTCATTTCTCTTCCCTCTGAAGGTAACTCAGGCAGAGTACAGAAGGCTGTAACAAAAACAAAGAGGTAGGTATGGCTAATTTGAGCTTGAGTAAAGCTGCCTAAAAAACTCATATTTCGAGGTTGAATTTTTAGATGTTAAAATTTCCTTTTATATATATTAAGTAAAAATTTAAAAAACCAATTACTTGCAAAATTATTTTTGAAAATCTCTTCCTGCATTTTAATTGTTTTTTTTTTTTATTTCAGATCAGGATTGATGACAAAGTACTCAGTGTCAAAGAAAATAAAACCAAACAATCCCACACATACCCTTGATATATTTTTTAAATGAACATTGAACTTTTTATCATTAGTTTTTAATTGGAACTTGTTTTTTATAATCACTGAAGGCATTTTTTCTCATTTTAAGTTTATAGATTCATTTAGCAAAAGATCAATGTAGTAATCCCTCCTCAATGATATTTCCCTTACATGAATTTGGAATATATACTAATTTTCTTTATATATTTTTTTGGTACCATAAGAATTGCACTTCCTGTTAGAGGTACTTTTAAAATAAGAAATTAGGGACACGATCAATAAGTGATTTCTTTCTTTATTAAGTTTTATAGTGAACGTAAAACCATGTATTTTTAAGGGCTCTGTTGTTCACACAAACCTTTTTTAGCATAAAAGCTTTTCAGTACTTAACCATTTTGTTGGTACTGGTCTGCCTTAATTGATCATAGTATCTTCTACAACTTTGTATATTTGTATTTTAGCTCTTACTACCCTCAGATGCCTCAAGAGCATTCTTGATTAATATTTATCATACATTCTATGAAAAAAGCTTACAGAAGTAGCATGAAAGGTTCTGTTCCTTTCAGGATAATAATATCACAGTATTATTTTCTGTGTTAAAAGAGTTTTGCTTAAATATGATTATTCATTTGATTTTTTAATTTAAACTTTCTTTTTATGAATAAGCACTTGGTCCACTTTTTAAAAAATTTAGTCTAAGATATAAGGTAATTGTTTTCCTATTTAGGACTTCTAAATGGCAATATTTAATTTCTTGGCAGTTATGCTTGTACTCTTCGCAAATCTATAAAGAATAAATTGTATACTCACTTTATTTTTATAAAACCTTATAGAGAAAAATGAACAGTTCAAAAGATGAATGTGTATCACAGTAGCTCGTTATATTTCTGTCATGTTTTTATTAATATTCATGAAAGAAGACAGCTTAACAGTAAGTAGTTAGCTGAAGCGGTTGCTCCAGATAGTTTTGTGCCATGAGTAATAGTTTTTATCAGAAACAGTTATTTAACTGAAACAGGAAGATGGTAGCCATTTTGCAACTGCTTTAAAGAACCATATCTTTTATTCTCGTAGATTTTTGTTTTCTTTTATCCTACTTTTCTTTTTAGTTGGCATACAACCTTAGTTGTAGGTTACAACAATGATTTAATATTTGTATACCTACTTTTCATCTAAAGTCACCTCATTTAAATTTATAAGGAAATCATATTTTAGGAACAGCTTAAATTAGGATCTTGCACAGCCTTTGGCAAAAGTGGTAGCTTGACTTCAGATTTCTAGATTGTTTGAAATAAAGCTTACTGGTCATTAGCATGCCAATCACGTGCCTGTTGTTGTTGTACACACAGGTGAAAACAGCATTGGGCTGTGGTTCCTGGTTGTGCGATTTACTTATGCAGAATCTGTAAAAAATCAAGTTCTGTGAAACACCGATTTAATGTATTGAAAAACAGATGGTACCATAGCTGTTTTCTTTCTTGCTTCAAGTTAATTTTTATTGTTTTCAACATTAAATACTAAATTATTTTTATTCAGATAACTTATTTAATTGAATGTTATCATTTAGACATATTTATTTTTTGATTAAATCTTTATGTATTTTTTCCATTATCATTTAGTCCCCTTATACTCCCTTTATTTAGACATATTTAATAATAATTCAAAATAAAATTTAAAATAGTTAGTTGATCTTTTAGCCAATAGAAATGGTTTCCTTCCTTTCCACTCTTTTCCTTCCTCAATGCTTTCACTCCTATTTTCTTTGCCCACAATTCTTTTCACATCTTTTTCTTACCTGTTTTATCTAATATCCAACTCACTTTTTTCTTTTTATTATAATTTTCCTTTGGGGTATTTTTAGAAAATGCAGCAAAGCTACAAAGAATAAACACCTATAATCTTACGTACTTATAGGATCAGAATATAAGGAAGCACCTGGGAGAATATATTTGTAACACAATAACTGGGGAGAAAACAGAGTATATAATCCAGAATATGTAAATGACTATAGTGAATCAGTAAGAAAAAGACAGCCAATAGAAATTTGGATAAAAGACTTTAAATGGTGCTTGACATAAAAAAAAAATCTAAATGACCAAGAAATTGCAACCATTCTCAGCCATTTTAGTAACAGGGAAGTGAAAAGTAAGAACACAAAGAGGTATCATTACATCCCTACCAGATTTGCAAAAATGAAAAGGTCCATTGAGAATTAAGTTCTGGTGAAGGCGTGGAGCAATGTGCACTCTTACTTTGAAAACAGTCCCTTTGGAAAACACTTTGCCCTTCTTTAGTAAGTGTGGAGGTGTGCACACTCAGTAATGCAGCAGCTACACTTCTAAATATATACCTTTGCTGGTTATTTTCTGTTTGCCTCCCAGATCATTCTTCTGCCTTCAGTACCCCTACCTTATGTTCAGCAGGGTGCCATGGCAGTGGGGTGGGGGTAGGGGCCACTGCAGAAGCTTTGGGGAGGAAGAAAGATGAAGTTGGGTATTTGTGCCTTTGTGTACCTCTTTGTTAAGTCCCTTAACCAAAGGTCACAACTTCTTGTATGTGGCCACAGTGACACTGCACTCTGCCATCTCCCCCGGTTCTGGTAATGCTTTCCTTCCCTCCCCTCTTCAGCTGGGAGTGGCAACAGAGCCTTGCTCTTGCTAGCCCTGGGGTGCTGCACTATCCTTTAGGATTTCCCCATACTCTGCCCGCACCTGTGTAGGCGGTCCCTTTCTTAAACTCATCTCAAATTACAATTCTTTTCTGCCAGAACCCTAACAAATAATTGTTTTGTGGAAACTGTTGAACATGTTTCCTAGGCAGCACGTGGAAGATTGTTCATGGCAGCACTGTAAGAACCAAGAATGGGAAATAAACCAAATATTAAGCAGTGGAGGCCGTGTTAAATCCTATCATTGTGTATTCAAACAAAAATTCTATATAGTGGTGAAAATCAAGGATATAGCTGATCAGAATGTACACGAATATCACAAAGATAAGGAGCAAAAGAAGCAAGTCATAGAAGGATGCAATCAGCATGATTCCATTTATATAAAGTTCAAACAGTTGAAGAAGCTATACTATATTGTTTTACAGGTGTATCTATATGAGATCAAATTATAAACAAAATGAAGTGTGTTAATTGTCCCAATAATTAAAATAATGATTCCTTCTGAGGAACGGTAGGGGAATGTGATCCGGGAACAGCAAGCAGCTTCTGGGATGCTGACAACGTTCTGTTTCTAGTCTTGAGTGGTAATTGCATGTATATTCACCTTAAGCTGTACAAATATATTTTATATACTCTTGTTCATATGTGACCTGTATCACAATAAAAAGTGAAAAGAAAAAAATGGCAGAAACTGCTTTGCTTAGTAAGATATTTTTTCCGTCTCTGTAATCTACTAGTGTTAATAGAGAAAAAAGTACATTTCGCTTTTCTAGGACTTTGCTGAACACAGCAAAAGAGCCATCCTACACCAGCATTTTGAGTTTTTCTCCTAGTACTTCCCCTGATGCTACAGCTTCAGTCAGCATTTGGTCTGCTTTTCGAAGGACAGCAGTTGACAACTTGACCAAATACGTTGTCACTGCCAAATAAATCACCAGTTTTTCAGCCAGTGACACTCGTGTCCCCACTCCCCAAAATTCTCCCTCAAATACTGAGTCAATTCTATATATTAGGTTTTGTTTTTCAAAGCTCCCTATTTTCTGTATGAGTTCAGAATTTCACTTCAGCTGTGTATTACAAAGACCCAAATCAGAGTCTTTTTAAAAAAATTGGATCTACTTTGCACCTGAAACATGAATTTCATTGCTTAGCATTGGGTCAGTGGTTCAAAGATGAGCTGGAAGTCTCTGACTTTCTCGGCCTTACATAGTCAGTTTGTGGTCACAAGATGGGCTCTTCCACATCCAGCCTTACACGTGTGTTCCAGGTAGGAAGACAAGAAAGTGGAAATGGTAAAAGGGCAACAAGTTTGTCCCACTTTAAGGAGCTTTCCTGGGAGCCCCACATAATGTCCAATTATATCTCAAACTGTCATAGGGCAACTGATAAGCCTTCCCCATATTATAGGGAACTTGCAATGCAGTTTTCAGTTGGGGAGGTTGCTACCCCAGGTTCTGTTAATAATTCTAAAGAATTTTCCTATTGAAAACTATACAGATTATCACATTTAATGGTGAAATTTTAGAAGCATTTCTCAGGAATAACACAACGGTGCCCTCTACTACTTTGTTGGAGATCCTAGTCAATTTAATAAATAATATAAATGAAAACTGGAAACAAAGAAATAAAAATAAAACTTTATTGTCAGATGGTGTGTTTGTCTACATTCTTTAAAATCTATATTTAATAAGATTAAATATAAGTTAAGTTCGACAAGGTTATGACTGCAAGATCAATGCACAAAAGTAGTATGTATCCCTGTACTACCATTGTAATAACCAATTAGAAGATATAATAAAAATAATCTGTGCAACAACAAGGTACAAGGTACTTAAAGAGCAGATGGGGAATCTATCAAAAAATGTGTAGTAACTTGGGAACTACAAAATATTACTAAAAGATGAACTTGTACATCTGAGTAAATGAAAAGTGTGACCCTGTTCATCCTGAGGAAGGATGACTTCCTTAAAACTATTCTCCCCAAATTATTCTATAAGTTCAGGGAATTCAAAACAAAATACCACATGTTTTTTCTGGGAACTTGATAAGTAGTCCCTAAATGGTATATGGAAGAGCAAAGGCCTAAGAATTAGAAGGTAGAAGGACAGGCCTTATTACATGTTAAAATTTATTATAAAGCTATAGTAATACAGCATATTAACAGAGTGGTATTGATGTGGGTGTTGACATTGTAGATGACTCACTACAAAAAAGTATTGACAAATAAATGATGCTTGTATGACTGGTTATCCATAGATTAAAAAAAATGTGATCTCTATTACTATGTGATGAGCCTCCAGGACTACCCTTAGGCCAAATATGTTGTTAGCATTATTTGCAGGACTCAAAAAAGCTGTCATACTCGGTTTGTTACAGTGAAAGAATACATATTAAAATCAGCAAAGGGAAAGAGGTTAAATGGGCAAAGTCCAGGAGGGACCAGGCACAACGCATGCAGCAAAGTACTGCCAACCAGGGAACCTCGCCCAATCCACTCAGCCATCTATTGTTGAGTTCTGTCTACCTTTGTAGGGCCTCTTGAAAACATTTCTTTCCATTCTTTTTTCAAGCCCTCATTAGTTGCCTAAACTATGGCCTTCCAACTGATTTCTCGGCTTTTCCTATCTAAACTGTTTTGTGCATTTTTTGCAGATTAGCCATAAATAGCATGTTCACAATGTCACTCTTATGTTAGAAACAAAACAAATAAAAGACTTCAAAAGCTCTCAACTCTCTCCAGGATCAGTAGGGGGTGAGAAAAGGGGAGCTGATTTTCAGTGAATGATGATTTCTGTGGTGTAAATACCATAACAGATTTTAAGCTGTGGACATGATGTCAACCAGTTCTCGAAAATTCCTGAGAACTTGGCAACCAGCACTTGCAAGCCAGTACAAGCTGGCTTTCACATACCACTGTCCATGATGTACACCAAACACTGGGCTTGGCATTCAAGGCCAACCAAATCGCACTGCATAGTTTGTTGTTCCTGAATAGACCAAGCTATTTCTTCCTTCTGGAGTCCTGCTGAGTTGCTCCCTCCACCCACAATGTGCTTCCTGAATGCCCCTTTGGCCTCTCCCACTGTACACAACTATTCTTTCAGCTCAGCCCAGGGGCCACCTTCAGGAAAGGGTCCCTGTCCTCTGGAAAAACTGATCAGATACTCCTTCATGGTCTTGTTTCTCTATAAAGAGCCTTAAACATTCTTTGCTGTAGCTTTGCTGTGTGTGCCCAAAGAGTGGTGTCTATTACTATCTTACTGTTTTTGCCCTGGGAAGACAGGCTGATGTAGGTGGCTGTACTCAAGCTGGGCCCTAAGAGATGGACATTCCAGAAAGAGGGAATTGCATTTCTTTCCCTTTATTTGATAATGGTTTGCTTTATAAATGTTTTATTACTTGTCTTTTTGGGGTAGCTTAGAAATATTTAGAAGAAGGCTCAAAATATGACAGTTAACCTAGAGCTTAAAAGTTTCTATTTTGAAAACAATACCTGGTGCCTGGTGCTGATTTTTTTTTAAGCAACGCTCCATTTAACAGCAGTGATATGTTTAAACATACCTGCAAGGATTTGGGTGAACTTCACAGAGAGGTGGTGTTTATTTCCCTGGAGCACAAATTTTTCTTTTGTTGTACGATTAAAGGATAATCGCTTTTCTTTGAAATATACAATTGGATTAACAGTTCAAGAAAAACTCAGATGGTAGGGTGAGAATTGGAAACGTGATTCAATTTATTAAGCAAACCATAATATCGAACTACCCCGCTTACAAGTGTGAGCTCATTTATGACAGTACCTCCTTGTTGTTCCCAAGTCTCAGGGAGACAAGGTAATTGAGAAGCAAATGGTGCTAACCCTTTCCTTTCGGCTGCAGTCTCTTAAGTTTATTATAATTTCAAACTCATACATATATACGTATACATAGATAAACATGCATCACACACACACACACAAACACCACCTCTGCTAAACCCGTATCTGCTATTAAATTCTGTCTACTCTGGTGTGACCTCTTAAAAGATCTGCTTTCCATTCCTTTTGTCAAGCCCTTATATCAGGTGCTTAATCTCCGGCCTTCCAGTTCGTTTCTCAACTTTTATCAGTTTCTTTCCATTCCTGACCATCGTGTGCATTTTATAGACCGTGCTTCCCTAATAGCACTTTTATGTCCGTGTGCGCACGTACATAAAAAGGGTACGTCAGTTCTGGGATCAAATCTAGTTTTATTATGAGGTCTCTCAATTTTTCCCCCTCCTAGAATATGCAGAATTTCCCACAGATTTATTTTATTTTGCTGTAGTCCATTGTACGCACTGTGGAACCAGGGCAGAGATCCTGGTCGACCCGTTTCGTTCTACTTGTCTTGCACGTGATCCGAATTTTAGCGAGGAACGTGATTGGCCAGAATAGATTGCTGTATTTCCTCAGGTCTTTATTTTATAACCAAGAAAGCGATAATACCCAAGATGAGGAGTCTCGTAAGTTACAACTGCATTAAAATGGGACACCAAGGTTTACACCTTCAGAGAAGAAATTGAGTGTCCCTTTATTTAACAGAGAATGCCGTGAGCCCACGTAGAAATGGTTTCCTGTCGAAGTCCCAGCAGCGTTGGTTCTAAGTCCAACCTCCACAGCTCTCCAAAACTGTACGGAGAGCTGCCGGGGTGGGAGCTGGGCGTCTCCCCAGCCTGATTCACCGCAGGTAAAACCACGCCCTGCCACGCGCCGCCACACCCGAGGGCGGGCCTGCTGGCT
>PVKM010004988.1:0-49699 GCA_004027735.1 Carollia perspicillata
CCTCACTTCTATAGTTAGAATGCACTTACTGACTGGTGCTACTCTAAACAATTTCAATGTGTTATCTTCAGAACATAAATGCAAGCAACGTCCGAATCCACTGTGCCATAGACCTTATCTCCCTGTTAGGTTCTGCTTTCCCATGGCACTACAACTTCACCTGTCCTATGGAACATCACTGTCCCTTTGGTTTTACAATATTTGTCTTGCATTCTTTTCACCTTAGCAGCCTGATACCAGCCCAGTCCATATCTTCCTGGGAAGAATGTTATTCTTGTTGAATTATAGTTGGTGCCAAGCCCCTTGATAAGGCCATTGGATGACTGATAGAAGGAGTGGCCTAGAGCCTTTCTTGGACAAAAAGCCACAGATGGTGACATACTTAAGGCAACACTTTTTGCGTCACTTCTCTCAAAACCTTATGAAACAACTGAAAGAAGGGAATTATGGGCCTAGCTGTGAATTCTTCACAGTGAAGATTTTGCTACAAATATAACTATGAACATGCATGTATACTGCACTTCCCATGAGAAGGTGTCCTTGACACACAACCTATCAATATAAAGAAAGGATATATTCCTGCAATTACTGATAGTGTTTATTCACAAGTAACAGAGAACAGATAATAAGATTGCAATTACGAAGCCCAGCTTCACAGGGCTGGCTCCTGGAACAGGCTGTACACTTCCCTTTCATATTTGCTATCACGAAGACACGGCCAATATCAAACAAGTTAGCTGCCATACAGAAATGAGTCCCGACACAAGGTTTACCACCCAGAATGCAGTCAGGAGCCTCCAAGCAAGCCCCTTCCCACCTTCCTCTCCAAAATACAGCTCCTGAGCAGCCATTCTTGTTCCTAAAAGAGCCACATGCTTAAGTTCACGCAATCTTCGGACAGTTTCTGAAATGTCTCCTCAAAACTCACTGCACTTTAGTTATGGTTTACACCAGCCTCCAAGTCCGTTTTTTTTCTGTCCACAATTAGTTGGATGGCAACACACTGGAAAAGGCGGGGAGGGAGTCAATGCACTTGAACATGTGGATAATGCCAAGAAGTGAGCGCAAGTCGACTAGCACACAGGGAAGAGACATAAACCAAGCGCCAATACTCAGAAATCCGAACAGGGATAGACAGTCCTATACACCTCAATAGCCTTTGGGAGAATTACTACTTTAGAGTAAATTAATTAATATTCTTTAAGGACAAATAAAATCTTTAAGAACAAGTAAATACATTCTTCTTTTTAACAGGAGGGTAAACAGAAAAATACTTTAAGAAGACTTCTTATTCAAAATATTTAAATAACATAAGTAATTTGAACATTTTACTTATATAGAGAATTTTTCCTCTGTGAATTTAGGATAAATGAAGTTTTTTGTACAATGGTTCCTCGACTCACTCCTAATAAAAATGCAGATACTAATTTTCATTTATTTTACCTCGTTCTTTTTTTTCCTTCTTCCCTATCTCAGGAGGAGAGTTCCTTTACAACAACTGTATTATCTTCTGGTTCTTATTTTTTAGCCTCTGACCTCAGGCAATCCATTTCAGAAAGCCGTTCAATTCCTTCAGAGTGCCCTTTTCTTTGTTTCCGGGTGCGCTGGGCCTGAGGACATCAATATGATCTGCAGAGGATTCCAGCAGAATTGTTACTTAGTGATCCTCATTAATTTTTCTGGAAGAACCCTAAGTCATTCCTTTCACTTTATATATTTTCTATATAACATTTTAACACCCACCCATCCTTACAGTTATTCATGTCTTGACTATTGATTTATGAAAAGAAATTCCCAGAAGTCGAAGCCCACAATATATTAAATCATTTCCTCTTGGAAATCATTTCTGCATACCTCAGTCCTTCTTGCCCCATCTCCTGCCCAGATGACTTCATTTTTTTTGCTTTAATGGGATGCCCCAAATACATTCCTTATGCAGTTTCACTAGGTTTTTATGGAGATTTTATCCTCCCTGACGCAGCGCAGCGGTACAGCTTGCCTCTGAGCACGGCGCCCATAATCACTCCGCTCTCTTTGCTCTCATGCAGAACCGGAAAGACTCAGCTAATCTGAAATCTAGTATTATCTACAGGTCTTTGTTGGAGTTAAGGATTTCTCCCCTCCTCCTCCTGAAGATCTTTTAGTTCAAGTTGAACTTAATTCTCTTTATGACAACTGTTTCTCGTATTGACTATCTTTTGAAGATGCCACGGCATAATGTCTCTGTAATTAATAGTTCCTCTTTGGTCATTAATACAGACACAAGTATAGATTTGATTTCTCCAAATTATTAGACATAAATTTTACACATATAATGGAAGTGCTTAGGTAAATTTTTGTCCAAGGAGGGAGTAGGAATATAAACCAGGGAAGTCGGTGGAAGAAGAAAATGACTTTGAATTACAGAAAAACAAATAGAGATTTTAAGTTAAAGTGACCTAAAATGTGGATTGAAAGTTTGAACTGAGCTTACAGCGAGTGAAAGAGAAGGGACACCTTGCATATTTAAAAGGTAGTACAGGGCTGAGTCATGAGAACTACTGCAGAGGGCCCTTGCACTTTTCTCAGTGTTCACTCTCTTGGGACTTTTGTGTGACATAGCTAACGAATGTATTACAAAGAGTATTTATAACAGAATATTCCAGAGGAAATAAGTTTACATACATGTGTACGATTTCCCTCATTTCCTTAAAGATTTAGATTATTAGAACTCCTTAAAGTTTCTTATTTGAAAAGTTACATCAAAATTTTTCATCTGCGAAATGCTGCAAAAATAAGATTACACGTATAAAACTTCCTTTTTCTATTATTGACTCAGCATACATTTACTCCACATTTAATTTAGAAAATTAAAAGACATTTTCTAAGTGATCTTAAAGAACTATTAGGGCAAAGCCTTTTATGCAAGATTATCTTTACTTCCTAATTGTATAAATATCTCGTGGGTTCCTTGCCAGACTTTGTAGAGATATCTTTACCAAGATACCTTCCAGGAACCTGGCACCAGATAACTCCCACATTTATGTGTCTTAAAGTGGAAAGCTCACACAGAAGAACCATGCAAAAATTTGCCCTCGTTTACAAATAATTAGGACATTACATTTTTGTCCTTGAATAAGGGATATGCCTTAAAAAATTTGAGTCTTGGGAAATGTTACCTTGATGTGAATAATGAAGCGCCAAAAGTAAGATTTCTATTTGACATGATAAAAAAAAAAGAGGAAAACTTTCTAATGAAGAGAGACATCTGAATAGATTTGAACTTATTACTGTTAATAACTAAGAGAGATACTTTATTCACTAGTTTGTCACACCAAATGATAATAATACTCTAACTACATATCACATTTCATCTAGAAATCTCAGGCATTTTATAAACATCTCATTAATCTTCACGAACCCTCAGGGAGACCATGATACCTGGGAATATTACAGGTGTAAATTAACTCTAGAAGGACCTTTCCATATTGTCTCTAAATTCATAAGAGAATAATACCAGCAAAATACTCTAAATGTGACACCACAATTTATAATTTTTTAATAACCTTTTTTCTAGTTCATGTTGACTTCTCAGTCATATGGCTCAAGCCTCGTTTTTAAATTCAGGATAAAAGGAAGAACACAAATACTAAAATAAGTGCTTCTTAAATATCGTAGTTATTTTTTCCTATAGACCAAAGAACACAATCTATCTCAAGAATTTATGCAGCGTGTTTCTCGAATGCTTTATCAAAATAAAAAAGTTTTGTTCCTTTTCTTCTATACTACCTACTCATTAGAAACTGGATTCCATGTGGCATTCATTTTGTCTACAATTCTCTTTTTCTTCTCCAGGCAATGTTATTCTTTTCCCTTAAATATTTTCAAAGCTTTGCTCAAAATAGCATTTAAAGTTTTGTCTTTGACCTGACCCAACACTTTAATATCTCCTCTATGTTATCCTGCAGCCATATATAAACCAGAATAGACCCTCTTTGATCCGTAGTCTGCTCTTCTACAAGTCACACTGTAATGTTTGAAATTTAATTGTTTGAAAAATACAATTTTTAATTTTAATTGCAGTTAATAAAGATATTCTTTAGGTAGCTCCTGCATTTCCCAATCATGTGGCTGAACTTATCCTCAGACTAGTGGGTGGGGACTGAGTAGGAGCCACACGGAATAGCCTTTAAATGAAGCCAAAGTGCAACATGCATATTCATCTGTGCATGCATTCTTTCAACAAGCGTTTGTTGAGCTAGATCCTGAGAACACAGAGATAATTATGACATAAGACTGTGATGTCATCCCCAGTGCAATGTCAGTACAGTATGCAATTTGTTCTGGGAGCAGAAAGGCAGAGCACCTGACTCTGTTAGGGGTCGGGTAAGACTTCATTGATGAAACGCTTGGCTTCCATAGGCTGATGATGAGCATAAAATAAATTATAGGGTTTGGAGAACCCTGGATATTTAGAAATGATTAAATGAAAGTACACTATACTCCAATGTTCATAATTATTATTGAGATACAATTATCATGCCATGATGTCTATAGTTCACATAGTGAACAATAATTCATCATGGCTACTAGGAAAATAACCAAACATAACTTACAGGTCCTAGTGGTCAGAAAACACAAAATAACAGTATTGTTTTTTCCTACAAACATAGTAAGAGAACTTTAAATAAAATATAGAATGTCTGAACAATAAAATTTAAAAAACAAACAAACAAAAATATGGAACATAATGAGAATCAATGAAGATCTTAAAGTGAGAGGGGAAAAGCACAATAAAAATGTGAGAAATCATTACTGTGAAAAAAGAGTAAACTTTCATCCCAGTCACAGAAAGCCAAAAAACTTCCTTTTGATAATCCTTAAATTAAATTACACTTTCCAGAATATGTCCCTTTTTCTTGAAGGCATCCGCAATCTTCCACATGATGCCTAAGTGTAGCCAGACTGAAGTGACATTCTTTCGGCATTTCTTCAAAGACAGGAATGGGACCTGACAGGTTCCTTTGCACTGGGGGAAAAGGCATAGAAGGACAAGCTCTGGTGGGAATCTTAACATTACTCTCTTCATCTGCAAGACAGTCCCTCTGTTACATGGTGACAATGGCTTTTGAAGGTGTTACTACTCAGCACAACTGTCTCTCTGTCTTTTAAAAAATTACATAGCTCTTAGTTTTGGATGGAGATGAATCTATTATCTTTAAAAGCACACACACCCTTATCCCCATAATATGTTAGAGTTCAGTTTGGAAATACTAGTTTTCAACACTTGACAGGTAAAATATGGAACCTATCCCAAATTAAACGACAAAAACAAGTAAATTGACAAGTTAAAACAACAACATCGTTTCTCTTTTATAGTGCAGTTATATGACAGTGTGGCACCATCGGGGTTTTGTAGTGACATTAAAGTGTGACTGACTTGATGCAACAAAGCACCTAAATTACCTTGTTAATGTGAGAGGTGTGGACGGCTAGTTCCACTGTCAAACTACTTTATGTATAGTTTCAACTGGTTGCCTCTGAACACAAGTACTTTAGAACACATGCAAGTAATATGTGTTTATAAAAGTATGTGTAATATAAAAACATCTAGGCCCAAAGTGAGTTCTCCATAAGAAGTAATCTGAAAGGACCTTGTTATATCACAAAAGGCACAGGGCTGCTATTTATTGGAGCTTGTGACTGCCTCCACCTCGTAGTTCTTGGGAGTGGCCAATGGAGATGCTTATTATATATTGTGGAAGGTGATACTGCAAATAGGATGTTTACAGGTCAAAGTTTGAAATAGTGTGCAAAATAAATAATCACCCTGTAGTACATACAAATGGGAGAGCTATATTAGCAGGAAGGAGAAAAGAAAGTGTGGTCAGATTAAGAATTAAATCAGCTTGACTGGCTTTTATTGGCTTTATAAGAAGATTTAAGAAAAATAAAGTAAAGATATATAAGATATGGCCACAGATCAACTGTTAATCTTCGGGAAAGCAGGGGTTAAACTTTTAGTTAACTTTGGTTCTGAACTAGCTGGAATTTGTGCTTTCAATTAATTAATATTTATTTGGTACTGTGCCATGCCAGTCAGAATCCATTCTGATTGGTCAGTGCCTGTTCAATAATGACTGCTAAATATTATGAATATTATTCCTTGTTGGGATCCAATGTGTAAAGATGGCAGACCAGACAACATACTCCCATTATAGTTTTATTTAACAGTAGCATATACACATAATTTAACAATCAAAAATATACTATTTTGTGAACCAATAATCCTTGACAATTGTTCTCTGTTGTCCTTTCTAGCTCTGTGTTTCTACAATGTAATAGGTACTATATTAGGAGCTTTGCTTGAAAAAAAGAAAGACATAGTTTATGCACTCAAGGAGTTTACTAAGATACATAAAACAATGAGAACAGTTAAGTGTCAAAGTTGGTAGAAATAATTACAAAAATTATGGCAGTTCAGAGGAATTCATAAGCAATAGTTCAGTTTAATGAAGAGGCCAATCACAAGCTGATCTTGAAAGAATGTGACAATTCAGGCAAAGGAAAGATGAGGTGAAGGAGATGCTACAGTCCAGGAAGCGGAACTGCGCATGGGGAGCGTGCAGAGCAGTGAGGAACAAAGGACAGAGAGCAGTGACAAACAGGGCTGCCGGGATTCTTCCTTCCAAGGAGCCTTGCAAACCAGTGAATGGGCAGGGCGGGGCTGCTAATCCAGTTGGGAGAGATGCCTTGACCTGGGCCCGGCAGCTTTCAGTGTGCATGCCAAAAGGTCATTCACAGGGAGAGATGCTCTTTCCTGCTCATCCACCCTTGAAACTAGACCAGTGTAAGATTGAGGCCTTCTCAGGTCAGCTGGCTCTCTCTCCTCTGCTGCTTTCTTGCCCATCAGACTGAGGGATGAGCCCTTCCCAAAGCAGGTATTATTCTCACCTGTTTATTGCCTGACTTTCTGTCTGTCTGTCTCTATCCATCTTGCTCAATCCAAAGAACATTTAGCTTCCCAGGAGCGCTTATTATCTCAGGCTTGGTGATTTGTTTATGGTGATAACTGGCCTTTGCAGGATGGAGAAGCTGAATTTAGGCCCAAATCTCCAAGTGCTCATCAGTTTTCTAGAGTAATCTGCGGGTTTCAGACACGCTGCTAATATTACACATAACTCATATTTTCATTTGCCATTGCTCTTTGCGTATATCTGTTTCCCTTGAGAACTTCATGTGCGGCGGGTGCACGGCAGGACAGGATATAGGAACTTCTGGGTCTCTTAGCTCAGTGCTCTAATAGAGTCTGAATGCTACCAGCACAATCTAATGGAAGGCAGACAAAATAATTTGAACTTGATGTAGTATATTAAAGGAAACGGAAGGATTTGGAACAGTAGAGTAACAATAACAGCGTTGTAGCCATAGTTGCAGGAAGAATTAGGAAGGAGGGAGATGGAAATAAGTAGGCCAGAGAGAAGAGAATTGCATTTAGTCTAGATAAAAGATATTCAAAATGGCAATGGTAGAAAGATAATGAAAGGAAGATCTGAGAGACTTCTTAAAGAAAAAAATGGCAGGACCTGTTAGCCGATTATTAATAAGAAAGGAAGCAAAGGGAATTAGATGTTGAGATCACTAAGTTGGGGAGCATACATCTACTCGCTTAGCCAGGAAGCTACAGCTTCACATACTCCAGGGGAACACAGCAGTGCCCGCCCCCCCACCTTGAGAATTACCACTCCTCCCTTCCCCCGTCCAGTAAGAAATTTTTGGGAGAAGTAAGCACATGCACAATAGAATTCAAAATGGTACAGGAGGTGGTTCTTGGCCATTGAGGTCAGGGTGGACCCATGAAAGCTTGGAAAGTTGATTGGTTATTTTGAAAAAGCTCCTGGCCGTTCCCAAACTCAAGACAATATAATCCCAGGGAACAAAGAAGAGCTCTTTCTCTTTCTCTCAATCTCTGGCCCACACTCACCCCATGTGCTTGTGCATTCACTCTCCGTAACCCATATGTGACCCCAGCAGCTGCATGGCCGGCTGATGGCTATGTTGACTGCAGACTCAGTCTTCGGGTAGGATCCTGGGTACTGCATCACAGGAATGGACTGCAGCCCGGAACTCAAGCTAAGCTAGCCAGGTGGTAAGAAGGGCTGGACTGAATTAAGCTTGAATATGGCAGAGAAACTCTAAACTCTGGCTGTTGTCTTAGCCTTTAAAGACATAGTTGGACTTTTTCCATGGCAGAATGGATGGAGATGGGACACAGGGGCAGGCTTCCACCCAGATCAATCTTGCCAAACCACAATCTCCCATGTGTGGATTGGTGAAATGCTTTGTTCTGATCCCATGAAATATCTCCACTTCTACCGGCAGCAAGGTGATGCTACTGAAAGATGACATGAGAGTTCTTATTTCAGGAGCCTGAAAGATTGCTGATTTTACAGTACTAAGGAATACACTGGGGAAGGAGAGTCTTCCTCCCTCCCCAAGGGAGATGATAAAAAGCCTTAGTGAAGAATGCCCTGGCTTATGTGGCTCAATGAATTGAGTGCTAACCTGCAAACCAAAGGGTCACCAGTTCAATCCCCAGTCAAGGTACATGCCTAGGTTGTGGGCCAGGTCCCCCATGGTGGGTGCGCAGGAGGCAACCATACACTGATGTTTCTCTCCCTCTCTTTCTCCTTTCCTTCCCCTCTTTCTAAAAACAAACAAACAAACAAACAAAATATTTAAACAAAACCTTAGTAAAGGTGAAGTGATTACAGGATATATTCAATTTCATTGTTTTTGAAACATAAGATTAGAAGGGAAGAAGTCATACATGAAGACATATTATATAACTGAAAGGACAGAGAGGCTAATTAACAGAAGGTTATAAAAAATAAGTAAAAGTTCTAAAAAAGCAAGAAGGGCCCGCGACTGAGAGTAACCACAGATAGGATACATGAGGAGAAAAAGATAGAAAGAGGCTGGCGAGGGGGGCGGAGAGCCAGGAAAGGCCATCAGGTAAAAGAAAACAACATAAATTAAAATAGGAATACTAAATAGTTACGTGTAAAGCAATGTCAAGATGGATGTTGTCAACAGAAAAACTTTTTGACTACATAATTCTCTGAGCGTATAATTATATGCCGGATCATTTAAAATAACTCCTCAATATCAATCCCCACTTCATCTGCTGCTATTCAGAACCATTCCCTTCATCCATAAAAGTAGGAAGGCACTGTGAATACCATCTAAATAAAATCCTTTCCTATGTTGGAACACTATTCATGGTCCTCAAAGTCTTTCTATTATAAGTTAAATGATTTCAATTCCTTAAGACGTACACTCTTTTCTTTTCACTGCTATCCTATGAACTCTCTCAAATTTATTATCTCTTGATTATGCCAAGGGTAAAATATCTTCTCATAAGGCCTGCCCAAATCTATAGGAATAGGGAGAATTTATGCAACCCCTGAAATCTTTGAACACAATGACATGTTTAGACTTATTAGGAGTTTCAGTCAGTAAGAATAAACTCATTGGAATGAATTCCACGACCTCATTTTCTGTATTTTTTTCCCACACTATTAAGGCTGTGTTTTTAAACTCTTAAAAATGTTAACTGAAGTACAAGATGCAATCCATATACCTGGAACTGCTGTCAGCAACCAAAAAAAACGATGTTCACTGGCACCAACTAGTAAAATAAGAAATATAAAATAAAAAGAGACGACGGAAATGAAAACACTAGCTACACTCTTCAGTCTGTGCTATGTTGAAGTGAAAAGTTATTTTCAGAGAAACGACCCTGACAGGGTGCATCCGGTTCTGCTGATCTTGTTCGCTCTTTTGTTATTTGAATCGTTAAGTTACAGGTGAGGGTCATTTCAATGGTGAGCAGAGACATCTGGGCTTTGGTTCCCTAATCTTGGGTGGAAGTATCCAAGGCTGATTATTACAACTTTCTTCCAGGCTTAACAAATTGTACCTGAAGTAGTACTATGCTGATAACATAGTTAGGGCTATTTTGTCAATAATTATTTCTACACAGCTATTGACCTTAATGGTGGAAACTTTGTTTATTTTATTCCTTTAAGGCCATGTAGGAAAAGTCTGCATTATTTCTCCAATACTCTCATGTCCTGAAGTACTAAAGCTCCTTCAAATGCCCTTGTACATGTAGGAAATGGCAACCACCTAGAAGGATCCAGGCAAGCACATATTTTTATTATGGTCATATTTTCTTAAGAAACTAGGATGCAAAGTCAATATTTGTTGAGTTTCTAACACAGAAAAAACACTTAGATACATTTTCATTAAATTCTGATAGCATTTTTATGATATTCATGCTCATTTCCATTTTATAGCTCAGGAAACAGACTCAGAAAAGTCCAGTAAGTTGCCAAAAGTCACATCGCTTGCAAAACGGCAGCAGTGGGAGTCAAAGCCAAGACTAGGTTGCTACAAATCCCTCTGTTATCCATCTAATCAGACAGAAGGAGCTAAAGTGAAGGTACATTATGAACATGTCTAAGACACCACTGGCAGCCAAACACAAGGCTTTGAAAAGGACCAAAGTTTTGTCTTTGGGGATATTACTTTTAATCTGGTTATTAAGAAACAAAAGACCTAGAAAGAACCTTTGCACTTTCCTCTTTTCTGCTGGAGAGATTCAGATGCAAAGGCCTGCTCTAGGAAGGAAATCTTGGGATGCTCACCTTAGCCTAATTTTAATGAAATGCAGTAGATGGGAAGGTGCCGAGGGGCCTGGTAGCCAGACCAGCCCCTGTGCCCCCAAGAGGCAGGGATTTACCTGCTGTGGGTACTCCACTCGGCCTTCACTACCTGTAAATTGCCTGCTTCCTTTCAAATCCTGTCACTTTCCCCACCTTCTTTCTCCCTTGCTCAAAATGACTTATACACCCAACGTAGCCTCGTTGTTTTTGCTTATGTGTAGAAGTTTTTATGCTTATGTGACTTTCCTGGGCACTCACACTGAAATTTGATTTTCTACTGTTAATCTGTCTTGATCAATTTGATTATCGGCCCATCTAGAAAAACTCAGAGGTGAGAGGACAAGTATTATTAATTTCACCCCCACAGTTTCCACACAAAACAGTTCGTTCAGCCACACTTCCTTCACTGTAAGAAATGAACCGTTATTCCCACAAAGCTACCGTGCTCCCCAAACCACAGACCAATCGCTCCCTTAGGAATAGAGGGATTCAAATAGAGGTCAATTGACTTAGACAATCAAACAAATACGCATTACCCAATCCTTTTATTTTCTCCAGTTTAATACCTTAGAAGTCACAATTTGAAGAAAAACAGGAGGAATATGTATCCTTTGCAAATATTTCCTTAGGCAAGGAGATTAAACCCAAATATTTAATTAAAAAATCCTCAATAATTAAACTTGCTTCAGAGAAAAGCATCTGAACCAAGGTGCCATTTCAGGGGAAAAGAACAGTAAGATGAGCTGTGTGAACACAAGAACATGCTTTATCCATTGTGCCCATTGGAATAATACATACATACAGAGTACAAGTGGTTTGAGGAATACCCAGTGACGATTTTCCACTTCTTCAATCCATATTGTTAGGCACTATGCAGGGCAAAAGCTGATTCACATTTGCATTGGAATTCGCTTAGCTGAGACCTAGGGCATGGGGACTGCAAGGACTGTAACATGGAAACTCTGGGGCTGGAGCCGGACTCATTCCTCCACGTGGACTGAAGAAGCAGAAGCTGCTACACTGCGAGTTATGCAAACCCTGAAACAGAAGCACGGTGTTCGGGACTACAGACTAGGTCCACCACCAGACAGCTGTGTTTAAACTTGGTTTCATCATTATAAGCCATGTGACTTTCGGCAAGTTACATAACTTTTTTCTGCTTTCTGTTTCCTATGAAATGGTTGTTAAATAGTGCCTACTTTATAGGATCCTTGTGAGCATTAAATGCCTTAATTTATGTAAGGGGCTTAATGATAATACCTGGTACCTAGGAAGTATGACGCTGTGGACCGACTTGCTGGGGCCTTAACTCCCAGTGTGACCATAGTTAGAGTTAAGGTGTTTAGCAGGCAATTCAAATTCAATGAGGTCATATGGGTGAAGTCCTAGTCTGAGAGGATTGGTGGCCTTACCTGAAGAGAAGGTCTCTACATGCACCGAGGAAAGGCCGTGTGGAGACAGGAGAACGCAGGGTCTGCAAGCTGGGAAGAGAAACCTCACCAAAAACAGAACTGGCTGGCACCAAGATCTTGGATCTGCCAGCCTCCAGAACTGTGAGAAATAGATTTCTGTTGTGTAAGCCACCAGTCTGTGGTACTCTGTGGTAGCAGCCCGAGCAGACTAATACACGTGACGTAGTCTTTGCTCTCGTGGTTATTCTGATTTTAGTTCCTAGTTCTGGTTCCAGTTGCTAAAAGCTTTCTGAGGGCTAGTCAGTCCCTGCCTTGAAGTTCTAGGAGACAGTGTAGCATCATCGTCAATTCCCTACTGTTTGCTCAAATGACTAAAGCAGGCTTCTGTAACAGATAACCGAAGAGTCTTACCAATGAGTGGTAAATTGGACGTTGGAGTTGTAGCTCATGGCTGGGATGAAAGTAGCATGGAAGTGGTGGGATTTAAGCCGGAATTTTAAAGTGGCTAGGCTTTTAAAAGGCAGAGAGAGAGAGAAAATGCCATGATCACTGAGACCACAGCATAGAGTTGTGTTCGATGTATATGTTACAACAGTACACACCAGACTTTTCGCCATAATACAAACATGAAATTTGGATTCTTCTACATTCAGATTTCATAGCTACAGAAAACTATCAATCGATGTATCTTAAATACATTAATAAAGGTATAAAATTCAAATTTAAATGTCTCGATGCTTTAATAAAACCTAAAGCATAGTTAAATATATAAAGTTACTTTTACCTCTTTTGTTATGTTCAGTGAGGATGCAACTCCTATGAATACTTCCAATTTGATTTATAGTTATCATAGAAAAGAATCATAAAATTTCAAGTTCTCTCATATTTTATAGCAAATTTGTTAGCTTGTTTAGGTCTTTGTTGGATATATAATTCTATGCCTTCTACTGATAAATGATTTGTCACCTGTAGTATTAAAATAGACAGTTGCCTATCTATCCTGTTGTACTACTTCATTTACATTTCTAAGTGAATCATCCTGTAAAAGTCAAAAGGGCTTCAAACTCTTGTTCCTTTAAGCTAACTCTTATTTATAGAAGCTCTCAGGGGTGAATTTCATCCTTATTTCCTTTTTAAAAACTTTAAAGATAATCCATTCTAAAACAAAATTAGAAGGTCTATTCCCTGAAATAGCTTATAAAATTAAGGACCCAAGAAAGACATTGCCTGAAAACTATTATTTAAATATTATCATTTAAATGTGCATTGACATATTTTGACCCCAAATAATTTTTTAAATTCAGAAAACATGTGCTAATAACATTTTTTAGTGTCATTTAAAATGCTTGAGAGGAGACATGACTTTTGACCTGAACAGGTAGCTGAAAGGCAAGGGAGCCATTTTCTTTTCTATGGCCTTTTAAAAGAAATAATTTATTTTTAGAGCGAGGGGTAGGGAGGGAAAAGGAAAGGGAAACATCAGTGTGTGGTTGCCTCTCATGCACCTCCTCCTGGGGACCTGGCCCACAACCCAGGCATGTGCCCTGACTGGGAATCAAACTGCTGACCCCTTAGTTTGCAGGCCTGCGCTCAATCCAGGCTTTTTTCTTTTCTGTGGCTTTTAACAAAGTCATGACCTCTCAATAGTCTCCTTTTTCCAAAAAATTGGCCCACTGTTCAGGTGTCACCCATTTTTAGCAAGGCATATATGAATTTCTAGGCTGGGTAGGAAAAGCATTCATTCATTCTTTTGTTTATTTCTGAAGCATATGTTGACTATTTTATATGTGTCAGCCAACGATTCTTAGCAAAGACTCTCATAGAGCCCATCCATACAGGAAGAATGTGCTTTGGAGACATCCTCGGTAGCTCTCTTGGGTAGCCCACGTCAACCATTCAGTGCCCACTGGTCCAGTTATTCTCACACATGACAAATTTATTTTTTATAGTTTTTTTGTTTGCTTGTTTTTACTTAAGTTCATTTCCTTGTAAAATGTCTTCAGTTAATAAAACAACATTGGCATTATTCTCATGAACATACTTCATGATTTAGACAACATAACAATATTCAAGTTCAATAATATTCAGCTTATATTATTAGTCCTTGCTTCTCTACTACAATCCCAAATTCTTCTGTTCTCTCCTCAAAAAAACTACTATTCCAGATCTTTCCTTGCTTTTGTCATTACTAATGCAGGATTCAGTTTCTACACATAGGTTTTAAAGGACTTTACCTTAGTATTTACATTTTTATTAGGTTTCTTCTTTCCCAAACTTGAAAAATAATGTATGATTAGAACCTAGGTTCGAAGTCAGATAGGATTGAAATTCATACCCTTATTCTACCAGTTACTCATTGTGTGCTTCTGGACAAGTTACACCTCTCCGGAGCTCAGTTTCCATACCTCAAAATGGGGTAATAATATTTATCTTAAAGCAGGGCTGTGCAGATTAAATAATACATTCTTGGCTCAGCATGAGGAATATACTGGGTCTCTACAGCTTCGCCCCTGACCCCAACCAGTTTCTCTGTCACGTCTGAACTCACTTGCAGTTAAGAACAGTTCCGCTACTCCGCAGAGCCAAGCATCCTCATGTGCTCTCACTTGCATTCTGGGTGTTCCATTGCAGTAGTCGCACAGTTTTGGAGGGGAATGCCATCTTTTCCTGGCCGTTGACACTATCCCATTAGCTCCCTCGTCTGGAGAGAAGCAAGCTTTCTATGTCTTCCTGTTATCATGCCTCTCCACTTCTCTTGGTGCCACTAAGTGACTCATTTCTCATATAATTCTTTTTTGAAATTTAATCTTTATTGTATTTTTCCATTACCATGTAGCCCCATTATGCCCCTTCCCTCAGCAATCACCACACTGTTGTCCATGTCCATGAGTCCTTTTTCCTCTTTGCTCAATCGCTCCACTCCCCTAACCCCCTAATCCCCTCCCTCAACTAGCTGTCGTCTGCTCTCCATCTATGAGTCTGTCTCTGTTTTGCTTGTTAGTTCAGTTTGTTCGTTAGATTCCACATATGAATGAAATGACATGGTATATGTCTTTGAATGGCTTATTTCAGGTCCATCCATATTGTTGCAAAGGGTAAAATTTTCTTGTTTTTTATGGCTGAGTAGAATTCCATAATGTAAATGTCCCATAGTTGTTTTAGCCACTCATCTATGATGGAGAGACACTTGGGCTGCTTCCATATCTTGGTGATTGTAAATAACGCTGCAATAAACATAGGGGCACTTATGTTCTTTTGAATTAGTGGTTTGGGTTCCATTGGATATATTCCCAGAAGTGGAATCTCTGGGTCAAAAGGAAGATCGATTTTTATTTTTTGAGGTATCTCCATACTGCTTTCCACAGTGGCTACATCAATCTGCATTCCCACCAACATTGCAAAAGGGTTCCCCTTTCTCCACATCCTCACCAGCACTTGTTGTTTGTCATATAATTCTTCTATCCTGTCCAATTCCAAGGAAAGATCCTACCAAATGCCACTATTAACACCATATGACTTTGGACCTAAAGTAAAAACAATTTCTAGCAAGAAGAACGGTTTACCTTTATTCATTGGGCAGACAGTGCGCATACACACGGACGTAGACAGGTCTCGATGGACTTGGAAAGCTAGTTGTAACATCCTATTTCAGATGTGTGCTATGGCAATGTAAACTCATGGTGGCGAGAACAGTTTCATTAGTGGCTATCTTACCTTTCTACAGATTCTTCTCGTAATTTCATGTTTTATTCTTCTTCGAGCCTAAGTTTTAGAACCCATTAGTTTAAATCCAGTTCCAAGTGTGCAACAGGACATAAGGACACCATTTCTCCTTCCGACATTGTTCTGTTCTGTCAACAGGGAAGCTTTCCACACTTCAGTCAGACTGGTGGCTTTTTTTTCTCCTGCCATCTATTCTCACTCATGAAAGGCCCTGCACTTTCAGAAACGTTTTAGCGCTTGATGACACCCCACCCTATAATTGTAGAGTATAGTCTTACCACATAGTTGCAAATAATAGAGTTTGCATATAATATATGCAAGAAGAAATCCTCCAAATCATCTGTGAGGAATAAAATTACCATGTGTGTGAAACAAATGAAGTGATATTTTCCCCCTAAGATAAAATGTACTTGGTTAAGTACTTATGCTGAAATTCTCCAAAGAGCCTTGTCTATATCCATGGACTTCCAAACTTCCCTGGGCAATAAAAATGAGTTAGAAATTAATGAAGAGAAAAAAGGGGGGAGAATTCATTTTATTTATTTATTTTATCACTTTGGTAATATTTTATAATATAAATTATAATTATAACACATAAGTTACTTGATAAAAATGAATGGACCTCCCACTTTTTTGAAGAGGTGGGATGGTGATTTTGGAAAAGTAAAAATGCACCAGGAAGAAACACCTCCTTTCTCCTACAGTCCTGGTAAAAGAACCTCAGGGCTTATATGGCAAGTTTGAGCTAGAAACAAGTATTATACATGACTATTATATTAAAGGAAGCAAAACTATGCGAGATATAAAAGAACTTTAAAGAGTGAACCTCCAAAATTTATGTACATTGAGGTGTATTAGGAACATTTATGCTGGTAGGGAAAAAGAAAACTATTTCAAACAGGCATATTCTGCCCCTGGCCTTGATTTCTTTTCAGTTATTTTCTATTACCAATGACTTTTCAAAGAATTTATGGTAACCAAATATTTTTCTTTAAAAGAATAACTTTCAAATGAAAAATGTCAATAAATATTAAGTAATTACTTAATCTGCTTCCTTTATATTTTGAAATAAATACTTAGCATTAAAGTCCATGGGAAATGGTTTAGCTAACATTTTTATTTACTCATGAAAGTTACCCATTTACCCTGAAATTTCGACAACAGACTTATTTATTCTTTCTATTGAATTCATTGGGGAGGCACTGGTTAACAAAATTACACAGGTTTCCGGTACATAATTCCACAACACATCATCTGTACACTGTATTGTGTTTACTACCCCAAATCAAGTCTCCTATCATCACCATTATTCCCCCCATATCCTCCTCCACCCCCCACATACTGTTGTCCTGGTCCATGAGTTTTTTTCTCTCTTTTTCTCAATCCCTCCGCTGCCTCCACCCAGTCCCCAGCCCCTGACAGAAGTCGGCTTTTTCTCTGTTTATAGATCTGACTCTATTTTGCTTGTTAGTGCATTTTTTGAAATTACATGACTTTTGTCTTTCTTTGATTTGCTTATTTCACTTAGCAGAATGCCCTCCCAAGTCCCTCCATGCTGTCACAAAGGGTAAGAGTTCCTTCTTTTTTCCTGCTGAGTAGTATTCCAATTTGTAAATGTACTACAGCTTTTTAATCTACTCATCCTCTGATGGACACTTAGGCTGCTTCCAAGTCTTGACTATTGTAAGTAACGCTGCAATGAATTGGTGTATATATTCTTTTGAATTAGTGTTTTGTGTTTTTTCAGACATATACCCAGAAGTGGAATTGCTGGGTCATAAGACAGTTCCATTTTTAATTTTGGGGGGTAACTTCATCCTGCTTTCCATAGTGGGTACACCAATCTGCATTCCCACCAACAGTGCACAAGGGTTCTCTTTTCTTCTCGTACTCACCAATACTTGTTGCTTGCTGATTTATTGATGATAGCCATTCTGACAGGTGTGAGGTGACATCTCATTGTGGTTTAATTTGCATGTCTCTGATGATTAATGATGTTGAGCATCTTTTCATATGTTTATTGTCCATCTGTATGCCCTCTGCCCGTTTTTTAAATTGGATCATTTGTTTTTTTTGGTGTTGAGTTTTATAAGTTCTTTGTGAATTTTCAATCTTAACCTTTTATCAAATGCATCATTGGTGAATATGTTCTCCAATTCAGTGAGTTGTCTTTTTTTATATACAATTTTTTTTAAATGTTTATTTTAGAGAGAGGAAGAGAGAGATACATTGATATGAGAGAGAAACATGGGTCAGCTGCCTCCCACACGTGTCCTGACCGGGGGATGGAATCTACAACCCAGGTATGTGCCCTGGCTGGGGATCAAACCTGCAAACTTTTAGTGTACAGGATAATGTTCCAACTGACTGAGCCACACTGGCCAGGGCTCACTGGGTTGTCTTTTCATTTTGTTGAGTTTCCTTTGCTGAGCAAAACTTTTTCAGTGTTTATGTTTTCTTTTTTTTCCTTGCTGGAGGTGATATATAAGAAAAAATATTGCTATGAAAAATGCCTGAGATCTTACTATGTTTATTTTACTTCTATGATTTTTATAGTTTTGAGTCTAACATTTAAATCTTTAAGCCATTTTTCATTTATTCTGTGTATCGTGTAAGTAAGGGGTCTAGTTTCATGTTTTTGCACATATCTGTCCAATTTTCCCAACACCGTTTACTGAATAGAATATTTTTGTCCCGTTATATGTTTTTGTTTCCTTTGTTAAATATTAATTGACTATAAAGTCATGGGTTTATTTTTTGGTTCTCTATTCTGTTCCATTGATAATGTGTCTATTTTTATGCCAGCACCATGATGTTTTGATAATGACCTTGTAGTATAATTTGATTAGGTAGTGTGATTCCTTCAACTTTGTTCTTCTTTCTCTAGGTTGCTGTGGCTACTCAAGGATCTTTATGGTTCCATATAAACTTTTGGAATATTTGCTCTAGTTATGTGAAATATGCCATTGGTATCTTGATAGGAATTTTATTGAATATATAGATTGCTTGGAGTAGTATGGACATTTTAATGATGTTAATTCTTCCATCCATGAGCGCAGTATATGCTTCTAGTTATACAATAGATTTCTTTATGTCACATTCTTGCTTATGCTATATTGGCTCTATGGCATTCTTGGTTGACTCAATCATCATTAAATCTTTGTTTTCTTTCTTGAGACTACCTGCCCACAGAGAATCTAAATTACAACTCTACAATGATAGAATTAATAGGGGCAGTCACTGAAGCAAGGGCCAAATGGAAAAAGCATCCAAACAGCATTAGTAATCCTTGAGGCATTAATACATTCAGGAAGACAGGTTAATAAAAAAGAATGAAAAACAAGTATAGTTGGCTTTCAAGTCACCTGTTCTGAGCAAAAAAAAAAAAAAACATGTTATTGTCAAATAACTTGGTAATGTGGGCTGCATCCCAGAGTAGGCAGACAAAGAACCATGGATCAGATGGCCTCCTGTTAACACGAAGAGCACCAAGTACTTTGATAAATGCAGCGAACTTCCCAGGCAAGCACCAAGAACTGGATCCAATCCAGACATGATGATGGCACATTAATAAGCTAATTCCTTTAGCTCCCTCTTCATTTTCTAAGGCTCGTTCACAGAGTGGCAATGCCGTTAACTCTGGATGAGGTGCTTTGCCCGATAAATACTTCTTGATTAAATTTGCTGATTGGGCCTTCTCTGTTCACTTCACTCTCTATCCCTGTGGGAAATAAACACTCTCACAGGAGCCTTCATAGGACACAGAAATGGCACCGTAAACGGTAGGAGCATATAATGACTGAGTAGACAAATGACTAACCAGTTCATATGACATTAAAAGTTAAACTAGAATTGTTAGGTTAGTGGTGACCAGGTAAGGTAACAAAGTAATAAAGCTTAAAGACACTTCAAAATCGATCTGTCTACTACATGATCCTGTTTATTCAATTTAGAAAACTTTGTACAAAGATTCAATTTAAACTCTTATTTATTTAAAAAGTTTGGGAGGTAGGTGGTGAGATGTATACTTATTTTAAAAAGTTTTTTTAATTAGTCACCGTAAGTTTTTTATAAAGAAACCTAGTAAAATTTTTGTTTGTTGGCTGGTTGATTTCTGCCCTGAAGATTACCTAAGAATACTATGATGTTTCCACTCAGGAGAAAAGGCTAAAAAAGTTTTAATCCAGGCAAATTACCTGGCACTGTATATTTCATGTGAGGACAGAAATGTAACAGAAGCAACAGGTGCTGTTTTACGTATTTTTTTTTTCAGAGTAGTATTCACGAAAAAGAAGACAATGGAAAAATAGTTAAAATGTGGCATAGACAATAAAAGTGGAGTCTGCAATCCCAACTCTTAATGCAACGAATATTGTACAAGATACCCACTAAGAGTCACAATGCTGAAATTGGGCTGAAATGTTACAACCCAGCAAGCAGAGTTCATTAAAAACAACCCTTTTACGAGTCAAGAGATGATATATTAGGAAAGCAATGTTTATAAAAAACTTAGTTTTTGACAATTGGCACCATAAAGCAGTTATTATCTCTGATTAGTAAAACAGTTCGTTTGAAAGCAGTCGGTTTTGAAGAATACAGACAGGAGGGCGAGTCTAAAAATGTACGAGGTTTACATAGAGGGCTATTATTTTACAAACAACAAATGGCTTGAAACGGTCTGAACTAACAATCATTTGGAGTCACTTTCATGTTATAGAAGTCAATAAATAATACTTAAAAAAATTTCACACGGTTTTTCTTGATCTACTTGTAATTGGGGGGCATTATGAGCTGCATGTGGATTGTGTTTCCAGATACTGGGTGTTGAAAGATTTATTCACGTTGAGCTGTGCCTGAAGGTAACTTCAGTTTTCATAAAACCTAATTCCACAATTATAACCATCTGAGAAAATGGGTACTCTTCCTATCCGACAGTGGAGGAAGAACCACCATCTTTAGTGCAAGCTTGAGCCTCACAAATGATTTTCTTTAAACTACTTACTTAGTTTTTTTTCCTATTAGACCCTCAACCCACAAATGTTCAACTGTCATACAAGATCAGCGTTACTGAACTGCCAGCATTAATCTTTTGTTTGAAATGTATAAAGACAGACAAATAAAGGAGATATTACAAAATGTCTTTGTGAAGTAGAAGCAGATATTGAAATGATAAAGAGCATACCCTGCAAACACCAGTTATAATGTTCTTGGGTAAAAGAAATTCCTGAATATCAAAGACGGTGGCGTCACTGTCAGGTGCTCCGTCAGTAAACCGGGGACAACTCCTGACATTGGACCTTTCGTTCCTGCAGTGCTGTGCTAAATGAGCACGGTCCCCTTGCCTGTCTCAGTTCCACATGCCCATTTCCAGAAATGCTGCTGCAGATAAGCAACACTGTCATGTCCGTTTTGTCAACTACATGCTGATTATCCTTTCCTAGCTCCACTTAGGTAACATTATCAAGGTCAGAAGCGATCTCTCATAAAACCTTTTCTAATGCAGCTGTATTTGCTAATTTCTGTAAGGGGCGCTCATGAATAAACTTGGCAGAAACATACATGTGTTTTCCAAGATTTGACTCTTAGGTCACAGAGAAAGGAAAGACTTACCAGCAAGGCTTTGGGAATTTAAAAATCAAAAGGAGAATGAAGTCATCCATTCTGTGTATTTTCATTTTCTCAAATGTGATACCGGAGGATGGCATATCTAATTCTCTGACATGCTTCTGTGATGACCCTACTTTCTATACCTTCCTAACCTACTCCTATTTATTTTATTTTGACAAATTGTTTATGAAGCATCTGCAACCGATGCACATATCACAACATTATTTCTGCCAGGCTCCCTCTGTGACCTGCCCGTGGGACATGGCATGCTCCAAGACGTGTCGCCCTATCAACCCGCATTTTTCCAGGACAATGCAAATTAGGACAAATTCCATCATCCTGCATTATGTACTTCATGCTAATCTCACTAATTCTAAAGAATCAGGAGGGCTTGCTGTTCTGCTGAAGGGCATACTGTCTGATTGAATGATAGAACAGCTACATTTGCCGTCCCCTTCTCCCAACCCCAGCTGTGGC
The DNA here is from genome assembly GCA_004027735.1 of Carollia perspicillata. Classification (NCBI taxonomy): domain Eukaryota; kingdom Metazoa; phylum Chordata; class Mammalia; order Chiroptera; family Phyllostomidae; genus Carollia; species Carollia perspicillata. The sequence goes on from PVKM010004988.1 coordinate 21,929, forward strand.
CGCCACTGCCCCACTTCTGCCAGGCAACTGCTCTGGCTGTGTAACTGCCAGACCAGAATTATCTTTACATCACCCTAGCTGTCTGCCCGGAAGCTGCACATCACCAGTCGAGGTAGTGCTCAAGTCCAGGAAATAAAAAGGCAGTTTGGTGGTAGAACGAAACAAGGAAATAGTATTCTTACTGACAGCTGGAGATACATATTCATTTTTAGCTATTTAAAAGGAAGAGTTAATAGAAAACTTATCATTTATATGATAAAGCCAGGCAGTTGCTGGACCTGAATGCTCTGCACGGGGAGTGTTTTGCTGCCGAATCACCGCCAATGGACACCTGAGAAGTCTTTTGATGGCCGACCTTGAGGACAATCCCTTTGTGGCTCAGAAGGTGGCAGTATTACTACATGAAAGAAGGCTAACGTCTACGTGCTGTTCTATGGCCACACTCCTGAAATAAACATGTTTAATTCCCAAAGAAACATATATTTTATCCGGTGGCATAATTTACTTATAACATTAAAACTCAAACATGGAGCAATTTGTAGCAATAACCATGATTATGCTGTTAGTGGCCCAAATGTCACTGTCTAGATTAGGCTAAATGATACCTAGCGCCGAAGAGCTCCTGTGATTTATTTTTTATGATCATGGGTAGAACTTGCATGTTTAAAAGGCTCAACAGAAAACTGCCTTCAATAAATAAAAAGGATGAAAAGATTGAAAGAATCTCATAATATTGTTCGGAGATGTGACTGTAAAAAATTGTCACTGGAACGAGGCAGATTTTAAATCTCAGAGACACTTCCAAAAAAAAAAGTAAATATCTTGAGCATTTCTAATGTTGTGCTTTAAATTTTAAATATTTTTCTGTAAGCCAATAACTCACCTTACACTACAGTAAGTTAAAATATATCTAAACTCTTCCGTCCTGTGTCTTCTAAAATTGTCAGAAATACTTCGAAATACATGTAATGCACTAAGATTGACTATTTTAAGTAATTCTAGAAAATACAGTATGTATAAACCTGTTGATATGCATTAAGAGTAAAAAAATATTATTCCAACTTTAGTAATTTACTTTTGGGGAATCCTGGTATAATCTGTACTTCTACCTGGAAACTATGTAATATTGTAGACCACTTCTGTTCACTATCATGCATCAAATTCAAGTTGGGATGCATTATCAAGGAAGAAGGAATGTAAACCATACTATCTAAAGCTAAAAAAAGGATCTTACAATAAACACATTTTCCTGGTTACTAAAATCAGGGAGAACTTATGTCAGCATTTACATCACCTGTGCTTTAGTGGAATGTTGCATAATTGGTTTAATGTTTTAGTGAGTCCTTATATAATGAGTTTCATAAGTACACAACACAAACTGACATTCAAGTAGTCCCATGAAGAGACAGGAAGATCTTTGGCTGTTTACTTTACTCCCCACGAGGCCCAGGCCCCTCTGAGGAATACGCGGCGTGAGCACGGCTTCAGCAAAGGCACTGGGTGCACCCCGTGCACGCTGTGGCTTGTTGACATGAACCAGGGCAGGCAGACACCAATAATACATGAAGTGCGGTTCAGAGGCAATTAGGATCAGTTGTCAAGGCCAGGCCATTAATGAAAGAACATGTCAGAGGAGCTGGAGACTTCAATGGTTGAGGGCAAGAAGGCGATTTAGTGTGACAGATCGAGTCCTTCCAATGTCCTCAGTGGTACATGCTAATACCAGCCTTAACAACCTTTTGTGGCAGTGTATAATGCGACTAACATGGACTTTGATTCAGCAAAATGACTGCTGCCACTGTTGGTCTGTCTCATTGGAATAGCAGTAAAAGCATTGCTACAAATAATTATCCACTTCCGTCCCTCCCTCCTGCACTTGGTGCATCCACCCTTTGTGCACGCCGCAGTGTTCGTTACTGGAAAGTTAGGGTGTTTTTCACTTTTGATGTGATGCTTTTCTTTTTTTTTGGCAGCTCATATCATCCCGACTAATTAATTACAACAAATTTTAGAAGGCAAAATAAGTAATTAAACTCATCCCATTCTCACGTAGTTAATTAACGTGGAAAGTTCCCACCACAAGTCGAATTTCTCTGAAACAACGTCCACCACGTCGTGAGTTACTCAGAGGCAAGAAGGGGAGTGGCTTAACCAGGTTCAAAACCACGAGAGGAAAACTAACCTAATTCTCAAAGAAGCGAAAACAGGACGATTACAGAAAATCACCTCACTGCCATTTATTCGCTCTTATCATTTGATAGTAATTTAAAATAAAAACTTACATGCCATAAACTAACAATGGATAATAAGTAGGAAAAATACTTTAAACACTGGTTAGCAATTCAGGTAAACAATAAACAAAGTATTTTAACATAGTTCAGCCTACAGATTTTTGTTACAAAACAATTCCATAGTACCACACTCTTAAATTGTTTTTAATGTATAAATCCTGTAATTTGTTAATTTCTGGTTCTTTCAAATGTTTTGCTTTTGGGGTCAAATACTCCTATGAAGGGGAAACTTAGAGAGTAAACGGTATAAGTTTTCTTACAATCTCTTAATGTTCGCACCCCTCCCAATTTTCCGGGATTTATTTCCAGCATCTCAGCTACAAAAGATGATGTTATGATACCTTAGGGTTTAAGGCAGACAGCTCAGCCTTGTCTGCTTTGGAATCACCAGACAGATGTGAAGACAGGTATTTGGATAGAGATTAACGGGAATCATGTTGTCAGGGTGGCCACTTCTTATGATGTATACACTTTTTTTCTGGGTCTTATTTTTTCTTCTCTTCTGAGATAGTTTTTACTTCTTTATTTCAATCTCACATGCCACTATTTTCTCTCTTTAAAAATTTTTGCACTATTTCCTTTGCTCATGTTTTTTCTGACCTTAGCCATTACCACTCCTTCCACCTAATACTTGATTCATTACCAGTTTTCTTATTTCTTAATATAGGCACGTTTTTACCTTTCTCAGGAAAGCTTTCAGAACTGAGCCCTCAAAGGAATACTAGTGTCAAAAGAATCAATACAAACACCTAAACTTTCATGCAACCCCAAAACTCATGTTTATAAATAATTTTTGATAAACAATATATTTAGGGTAAAAAAGGTTACCAAGCTAAAAAAGACATATTCTTTATAGTTGAATCCAAAGTAAGCACACTTTCCAAACACCTGGTAATGTTATTAAGCCATTATTGCATCAAAAATGTCCTACAAATGCAAATTGTGTACCTGTCCTAAGCGATAGTAAATATACCCCCTTCTAGAAAGAAGTTCAATGGACTAAGGATCAGCTCTTGGCCAATCTTTAAGATATCTAGTTAAGATCAGCCCTTCAAGTCTGGGTCTCTGTTATGAGACAAGATATTTCTGCATCTTAATATGCGAGGATTTGATACCTGCTTTTCCCTCTCAACTGTTAGGGTTGATATAACAGTTCACCTGGAACTGGTTTACCTGGTGATGGGACTGGTTTTTATTCATTGTTTTTTTAGCGTTCACGACACAGAAATAGATCTACCGGGATAAAAGTGAACAGCACAAAGTTTGTGATGATGTTGCAATTAGTAGGACTTCAGGGTTTGCTGAAATAAAAATGATTTTATATTTATTCATTTGAACAACAAAAAATTTCAACTCTGTCAAAAGGAAATGCTGGGAAACTCCTTTATTTAACACAAAGCAGTTTTTGAAGTCAGCAACTTTTTTGAGATGGCCTTTGATTCTGAGCTCAGACTCCTTCCTTCTTTGTTCGAAAGCCTGGCATTTGTCATCTGCCATAATGTGTTTACTTTGAGTATAACATTTTGAAGATATCATTTTGTCTTCCAAAATCTCCTAGAAGGTTTGTTTTCCTTTGCAAGCATAATTATATCTGGATTTTTCAATCAGTGCCTCATATTTTAATAATATGTTGTCATTTGGGTACAGCTATCACCATAATAGCGAGCGTGGGGTTCAAAGATCACTAGATATATAGATGGCATGAACCATTAGCAAGAAATATTCTACACCATCGAGATTACACATTAAAAAAACTGAAATTCACTACAGAATTTGCTATTCTGACTAAGGCATCTTTCAATGTAATTAACATAAATCTCTTTACAAAACATGCTAGTTTTAATAACAAATAGGAACATTTTACAAGAAGAAAAAATAATAAAATACAAATAAAATTATAATATGAATAATTTAGTTATCTCCTCATAGCTCATAATGACATTGTGTAGCTATAATGGACTTAAACTGGAACTATTTCCCTTAAAAAATAGGCTTATCTCCTTTTCCTACATGCTATTGAAATTCATATCATCACTTCCACACAGAAACACATAATTAATCCTAATCGTTTCCAACACTCTGAAGAGGAGAAATGGAATCCGTGTGTGCTCTCTTTTTTGTGTGTCAAGCCTTTCTGGCCACAAGGGCTGCATTTAGTAAATTACTTCCTCCCAAACGCTGGCCAGTGGCCTCTTGGCCTGAACGAGTTAATGCAGTTGCAAGAGGTGAGTCACTGATTATCTTTGTGCCAGAAAGATGAAACTTGGTGATTGCTCAGTGGTGTCCTCCTCTGCCACTGAATGATGACCTAGTAAGGGGAAAAAATCTGTTCTCACAAGCGGGTCTTAACAGGACAGATGAAGAGTACGCACTATAAATGCAACAGAGAGGGTGGGTGTGGATGGAATGTAATGGTGTTCCTGACCAGCACAAAATTAACATGGAAACAGAATGAAATCTCCCCTAGAGGTGATTCTTCAACTTTGTGATGACTTTTGTCCAAGGTGGCCTATTGTAACTCTGCACTACTGTCTTATGGTACTTGTCTGGGGGCACTTTGGTAGCATAAGGGAAGAGCACAGTCCTCACAAAACCACTGGCACTCCAACTTCCAGACTCTGGGTCCATATCCCAGCTAGTTGAGTCATTTGCTTCCAATGTGCCTAGCTCTGTCTTTCCTGCGTAACTGTTTTGGCATGGCCACACTCCCCGAAGTGCCCCATTTTCTGAATTTACTTTAAATATGGCCAATTGCTTCCCAGTTTTAGAAGTTTGCAACGCTACTTTCCATCTTCTTCTCCTCTCCTCCTCCCCACCTCACCCCACGGCACCCCAGAAGCATCTCTTCTCCCCTGGACCCACCCTGCTCCCTCCGACCGAACTGTGACTGTTGCTATTTCCCTAGTCAGGATTGGGTTCATGCAGGAGCTACCCTTGAAGTTGCCTCCAGATTTCCACTGTCGCCCCGGATTTCAATCTTACACCTCTCTGGTTATTATTGCAGCACTTAATACAATCTTCAAGTAGGTCTTTGCTTTTAGATGCTAGGTTCACAGTGTTGCGCACTCAAGAACAGCTAGATCATGTCCACGAGGACCATGCTATAGACCTTCAAAAGGAGCCTAACGAGATGTCCTCCTTGCAAATTTAACAGCATCCCCTCTTGGTTCTCTTCAGCTCCCTTTGCATTACACCACCCTCCCCCCTTTGGGGGGTTCATCAGCATCTGCTAGCTCTGATTTCATTAATTGGTTTGTGATATTATTGCTGAACCCTACACTGTGCTTGAGATACAAGAGTGAACAAAGGCAGGTGTAGCCATCCCTTTTGTTTGGAGCTTAGTCTAGTAATGGAGTCATATTTGATAAAAACAATCCCTCAGATAAGTGTAAAACTGCAGCTGTGATACCTGGATAAACAGATTTAAAGGTGAAGTGTAAGGAGCTGTAAGAGTCAGGGAGGCCAGGGAGCCAGGAAAGGTTTTTCCGGAGCATGAGACACTTGTGCAGAGATCTGAAGGAAGACAGACAGTTGGCTAAGTTCCAGGCACAGGGTGGGGTATGTGTAAAGGCCCTGTCGCAGGAAGGAGCATGGTTGGGTTTAAAGAGCAGGGTGGAACTCCCGTTCCTCACCGTCCCCGGCCCCCTTTCTGCTGATACACCAGCTACCGCAGGATTGAAGAGAAGCCCTTGGAATGCCCTTGCTCCCAGTAGGTCACTCCTCAATGAAGCACCACCATCTGACCTTTCCAAACTGGCTAGGAAACCAAGCCTGTGAAGAAGGCTTATACAGACTGACCACCCCTCTTTCCCTGAGTTACTGTCAGGATTAATTGGATCCATGTTAATCTTAGCCCAAACCTCTCAATTTATTTTCATTTGACTCTATCTCTCTCCCATCCCTGACCTTTCACTGTCTTCCCCTGGGCCTAGAAAATGCCCAGACTTAGAGCAACCCCAGAGCCACATAATTCCCCATATCCACAATCCCTTCTTTCAACTTTCTGTTCCCCTTTTGCTCACAGGGAAACCTGGCTATATATTCCAAGTCCCCATTTTCCTCTGAGACCTCCAAAGGGAAGTTCTTTTTTCCTTCCCCACCCTACATTCTAGCACCTGGGGCTGATATGTCCTCTCTAATTCCTTAAAATCAATGGCCTTTTAGAAGCACAAATTGGGAGCAGGATGTACCAACACTTCCCTAACCTCATATTGTCGAGTACTGGTCACCGTGGCCCTGCACTCATCCCGGACTAAATTATTTCACTGTCTTGCACTGTGCCATTACTCCTGTCCTCCTCGGTGGCTTCCACAGTGAGATGGAGAGTCCACCTGACCCTGTGGACTCTCAGGTGTCTGAATTCTCATTTCCAACAACACCCCCATCCTACCTCAATTATTCATTCCCATAGTAATTAGAGTTGTGTTTTCAAACTCAGTTTTGGTCCTTTAGTAATCATAAAAATCAGTGAGTTTTTATTTGATTTAATGAGTTATAACCAGGTATCTTTCTGAATAGATTTTTAAATATCACTTCATTACATTAAGGCAAATATTGTTCCATAAAAATTCTTTCAGTTACATATCAGATATGCATGGGCATACTTAGTTGTTTTGAAAATATTATTTACTGTGCAGTCCAAAAAGTGCGAGAAACACACCAACTTTGTCATCGGCCATAACCACATTTTTCCTAAAATTTGGATTCTCGACATCTCATTTGCTAAATACCACCTTCTCATTTTAGAGCCTACTTGTTCTGGTCTTTCCCCTCTAAAATTTTAAGCCTCATTCAGGCTTCAAATCATTCACTCCACCATTTTTTACCCTCCTCCCGCCTGCCCCTGCCCCCGCGTGCTGTGTGGAGCCTGCGAGTCTCACGGCCTGCCTGACGGGTCGCCTCTAGAACGTGTGACAAATCATCCCCTTTTCTTTGTCTTCTTCCACCATCTCCTAGTCTCTATCGTCTGTATTGCTATGCTCCTCCCACCCCAGCTGCTCCCTAACTCTCTCCCCAGATCTTCACACAGTTAATCCTTGTTGGAAAGAAAGACTCTCCGATCTAAAAGTTGATGCCTCTTCTAATTATTCTCTATTTCTTCGTCTTCATTTATTTTCCCCACAGTACTTAGCAGAATCTTAAGTTACTCTATTTGTTTGCTATTTAGTGTCTACTTTTGCACTGAAATATAAGGACAAGGATGTTATGTTGAGCTCCTAGAATGAGGTTGAATAAATGGAAGCTGAAAGTTAGGTGGAAGTGTAAACGGTAGTGATGGAGAAGGAATAAAGAAGTCAATCTGATCAAACACGCACTTTAAGATAATTCACTGGAGAGCCAGGGTTGATAGCAAGACCAGTGAGGAAGTTTCTAGAACAGTTATGGGTGACAATGGGGGCTTATATTGCGGGGGCAGAGACGGGAATAAGTGAATGCATTCCAGAGATATTTAGGGAGAATATCACTTGATGTCCTATCACACCTGGATATGAAAATCTGGGTAAAGGAATGGGAGATTTGAAGGATGTCACCAAGGTTTTGTGTTCATATATCACTGACTGAGGGACATTGGAAGGGGCCAAGGTTTAAGGGACAAATCCCGAATTGTGATTTGAGCATGCTGAGTTTGCTTTCTCTTGACATATTTGTGAAGAGATGACAAATTGCAGTTAGACATAAAAGTCTGGAGCTCTGAGGAATGATTTAGACTGAGGATAAAGACTTGTGGGTCATTGGTATATGCCCAGGTAGTGACCGAGGTTGTATGTATGGATGAAGTTACCTAGGAAGGAGGTACAGCATGAAGAGGAGGAGGAAAGAGGAGAGGTGGGGAGAGAGATAACAAGGCTGCTGTAAAACCCTGGAGAAGGAGGAAGGTAGTTTGGGCACGTACTGCAAGGGTTGGGATGAAAAATAGCGGGTAGCTTCTGACTGGGTTCTAGGAGTAGGTGTGGCAGAATTTGTTGATGCACATGGTGGGTGAAAGAGGGAACATGGACAACCCCTAGGTTTTTGGGTGGAGTGACTGGATGGATATTTATGATTTTTCCTGTGATGTGGAAGGCCGAAGGAGAAATGAGTTTGGAGATGGATAGAAATTAGGTCAAGTTAATAAAGACTTGCTTATTGTCTTTCACCCCACACGGCAAGTTGAAATATTATTGATGTAATGCTGGTGACTGTTTTGTTGGGTTAGTAATGACATCTGGGGCTCTCAAATATTCTTTTGAACATTTAAGGACTAAAAAATATCCTTGATCACGATTTCCTGTGTCCCTGTAAGGTCAAAGGTCAAAGCCCTCGTAAGGTCCCAGGTCCTATACTGTATTCAGTGACATCACCTGCGTCATAGAGTACTACGAGTACAATTCCACAACATATTCTACCACCATCCATCAAGGTATGAGAAAAGCCATCCACATTTCAAGTGTTAGAATTAGATAATCACAATGGAGTTGTTCAAGATAATTTCTTGACCTGAGTAACAACATAATAGTCTTGTTTCCAAGTTTTTAAAAAAGAAGAATATAAGTCAGTAACTAAGAACTTTTCTGAATTTAAAAGTAAATCATACTAATTCTTTCAAATGTATTATGAGGGTTTAAAAAATTAAAAATTATATAAAGAACTCACATGACTCCACTCCAGGAAGACAAACAATCCAGTTAAAAAATGGGCAAAGGACCTGAACAGACACCTCTCTGAGGAGGACATACAGAGGGCCCAGAGACATATGAAAGGTTGCTTAGCATCACTAATCATCAGTGAGATGCAAATTAAAACCACAATGAGATACCACTTCACACCAGTCAGAATGGCCATCATAAACAAATCAACAAATAAGAGCTGGCAGGGCTGTGGAGAAAAGGGAACCCTAGTGCACTGTTGGTGGGAATGCAGATTGGTGTAGCCACTGTAGAAAACAGTATGGAACTTCCTCAGAAAACTAAAAATAGAACTGCCTTTTGACCCAGCAATTCCACTTCTGGGTTTATACCCTAAGAGTCGTGAAACACTAATTCAAAAGAACCTATGCACCTCAATGTTCATAGCAGCACGATTTACAATAGCCAAGTGTTGGAAGCAACCTAGGTGCCCATTGGTAAATGAGTGGATCAATAAACTGTGGTACATTTACGTAATGGAATACTACACAGCAGAAAGAAAGAAGGAGCTCCTACCCTTCATGACAGCGTGGATGGAACTAGAACGTATGATGCTAAGTGAAGTAAGCCAGGGGGTGAAAGGCAAATACCACATGATCTCACCTACAAGTGGAACCTAACTAACAAAATGAACTGGCAAGCAAAATATAGCTGGAGACATTGAAATCGACAACAAATTGACAGTAACTAGAGGGGAGGGGAGAGGGAAATAATGTGGGAAAGAAGGGAAAGGGACACAATGGAACATCAATGAGGGAACCATGGACAGACCCAAGGCGGGGTGGGATTGAGGGTGGGAGGTGGGTGTGGGTAGGGCGGGGAAAAGTGGTGGTGGGAAAATGGAGACAAGTGTATTTGCACATCAATAAAAAAAGTAAAACAAATTGAAAATATTATTAAAACCTTCCAATATTCATTGGACCACAATTTAATTGGTGATATTCTACTTTGTTGTATATTTTTTAAAAGATTTTATTTATTTATTTTTAGAGAGGGGAAGGGAGGGAGAAAGAGACAGAGAGAAACATCAATGTGTGGTTGCCTCTTGCACGCCTGCTGATGGGGACCTGGCCCGCAACCCAGGCATGTGACCCAACTGGGAATTGAGCCAGTGACCCTTTGGTTCAATCCACTCAATCCACTGAGCTACACCAGCCAGGACCTTTGTTGTACATTTTTGAGACTGAAAGGAGTTATTGATAATTACAAGTAAACACTGGGACTGTCTCAGAATTTGGGAACCTTGGGGTATCTTGAGGGTGAAAGTTCAGGACAGTATCTGGTTTCATTGGGCTAAATCAGGTGCTAAAAAAATGAAGAGTAAAATGAGGGGAAATGCAAGAATTCTGCATCTCCTTAATATTTTTTTCTTGTTTTTAATTTGTTTGATCTGAATACATGATAACTAAGTTTTTAAAGTCAGTTTGTTTACATGCCTGTGAATTAAATTTGTGGTACAAATCCAGATAAGATTCTCATTCATTCTGTCAACCCAGGTCATATATCAGTGCTTTAAAAGCATAAAAAGGATTCTATAGACTTATATCATCTATATGTTAAAGAAAAATTAAACTATTTTTTAAAAAAATATATAGATTAAAAAATAAATTCCAGCATCTTTTGCAGTGAATACACAGAATACATATATTAATAGGTTTGTTAAATAAATGTATACAAAGGAAATATGTTTGCATATAGAAGAACAAGACTATTGTGTCTAAGCTAAACCAAGCTTAATATCAAATCCTGAGTAACCAAAGGGAAAGGTTCCCCATGATGTAAATATATACTTGGGGATGTTTATTTTCTCATTTCAGTTTCATTTTCAAAATATGCTGTATTTTCTGTGCAACTCATTTTTCATCTGCCCAATTACTAGCAATCTCTTTTCTAGTATCAAAAATGATCATTTGTTTCTTTATTGTAGTAGATAAAACATCCTTTCATTGTTTGAGCTCGCAAGCTGTGCAGATCCGACCCACTGTTCTTGCCTCCAGCACTTCACATTATTGGTGTATTATTTCATGCATGCCTTACTCTTTTATCAATTGCTTTTGAAGTAATGTTAATAGACTAGAAAATTGAGACATTTATGAAGTATAGGCAGTGTTTATGAAAAAATCCATAAAATATGACACAGGCAAGACAAGATAAAAGCAGCATTTTAATAGATTATGGCAAAGGGATCCTGTCAGATTTGACAACTGACTCCTTCGAGATCACTAATTTTTATGGGATTAATTCTGTGGTATAAAAAATGAAGTTAAATGTCCTAATTAATCTGAAAATAGCACACCCACAATTAAACCTTGTGGCCCTTTCTTGGGTTGGGGCTGCAATGGTTTTTGAAAAGTAATTATCTCATATTCTTAATGAAGAAGGTTTTTCTTTTCTCATTTTCTTTCTGTCATGGCATTTCAGCTAAAAATCTACCTGGAATCAAACCTGAACAGCAGTCTTCTGATACACAAGTCAGTTCCCAGCTTGGTGTGGAGCCACATCCATCAGCCTTGTGAACTATGTACTTTTGATTGGTTTACGTATTAAGAAAATAAAATTTAGAGAACTGGTACAGGAGTGAGGTTGTAGACAAAAACTGAGGATTTCTCCACATTTGAGCAACTATTCTTCTTTCCACAGTTTACGGCACCCAGAGAGATATCAAATTCTTTTTTCATATAGAGGTGAGAGTATGGCAAGACCCTGTCACTTCTACAGGAGTTACAGAGCACGTCACGGAGGAATTAGAAAATAAGCCATAGGCTGGCTCTGCCTGACGCTGTGGCAGGTTGCTCAAGAAACGTCGGTTCCCTTCCCCTTTCCTCCCTCTACCCTTGGGATTTGAGTTTAAATGCCTGATGTAAATGTGTGATGCCATTTGTGTGTAATGAGGTAGAAACAATGCAATTTATTAAATATCAAATATTTTTAATAGCCAATGTTAATAATAATGAAGACCAGCCTTTCTGATCTGCATATTACTTCATTTCTTCCAGGCCGCAGCTCCAAAGGCCGGCACTGCTGCTACCGTGTTGCAAACAACAGGGAGGCTGAAGCCGAGAGCAGTTAGAGAAACTACCGGGATCACATCTATATAATGGGCAATGGAGTCGATTTTTGAAGCTAGATCTCCTGAATTGAAATCCTATGCTTTTTTTATTATATCTTTTCAATCCTAAATAACCTAATGCTATAATAAAGTCTTCTATCCGTTTTGGTGAAGAGATAATTATTCAAATCACCGAGTTTTCAAGTTTTAAAAAAGGAGGTTAGTGACTACCTACTGTTTATTTGGATATTCTCCTTTTGGAGGAATGAAAATACAGTTGTGTTTTTTTTTTAAGTAGTTCCACGAGAAAGTATCATTTTCTTCCTTGAGTCCCATGAGATAAGACTGTGAAAGTTAATTGAAAAACAATTCGTTTATACCCTATGGCCCTGGCAATAGATAAGCTGTGATTTTATTCTAGAAAATAATACTAGAGTAAAATGGTAAAGTACTGCCATGTTCGAAAGACCTTTTAAATTGTTGTTACTTGGCAAAGTAGTATCGATATTAAGAAAGTAGATACTGACACTCTTAAGCTATAACAATGATGTTTTCTGATTGTTCCAAGTCTTATTATAAATGGTTTAAATATTTTGGCAGAACTGATCTTGTTTGTTGATGTGGTTAACGTGCTTAAATGACTTATTTGCTCCCTAACTGATGGAATGCATTCCGCACTGTAAGAACCTTAACAGGCTAACCCAAACCTCTAACATTTTAAAGGAGGAAATAGGGAATTGGAAGATACTAAGTGATCTGTTCGAGGTCACATACAAATTATGTTGCAGGTTCCTGACTGTAACTCATCACTTCTGATTCCACATCCCAGACCCTCCTCTAATAGATTACTTTATCTGATTTTTATCAGACTATTTATTATTCAGTCAAAATCTTGGGTCCACACAGTTTAAGATTTTAGCACCTCCTCTGACAGAACATTCTTCACCAGGTAAAACATTTAAGAACAGAAAGGCCTAGTTTTATAAACATGATTGCAAAAAGAAGTCCTAAGCTGACAGAAAGAGAAAATAATAAATGGCACCTGTTTCAACTCTAAACTCTCTAATACCAAGAAAACACTGTAAAGCTCTTGCCTCGGGTAAAAAATATTTGAAATGCCAAATCTGGTTATCAATTCATCTCTATGTGTGTCAGGAAGGATTACTACAGTTAAGTATATTCTAAGCCTGTTTATACCCAGCATTACTCCTAAAGTTCCAATAAGAGTGTCTATTTTTATTTTTATTTTTGAAGTGATACGAACCGAGAAGAAAGAAAAAAAATGTATGTTAAGGCCATTCTTCAAGACTCATCTCCATGAAGCTATTTTGATGTGCTTTTTTTTTTAAGGAAGCAAGCTGCAGCTAAATTAGATAGTCTCACTCTCACATTCTTTGAATACAAATAACAGATGAACGTGATGTACTTACAGAGTTTGAGAATCAAATGTGAAATTCTCCTTATTTATACAGTTATTATGTCCTAGAATTGAAAATAGAGGCTACTGGTCACAGAAGAGCACTTTTAATGTTGTTTTCACATCTTCATAAAAGAACAAATGGGGAAGTCTCCTTGTGTGCACCGTGCGTGCAGTAAGGAATTCTCACGTGGCCTGATCATGTACCACAGGCTGCAGAGACACATAAAAAGTTTTTATTGAAATACTTAATAATACTTGTTGAATAAACAACCTTGAGTACCTCTGAGTCAGATACTCTGCATTTGATTCTAATATATGTCGTGGCTACTTCATTTTAAATATCTTTAAAGGGTGCACAATGGCTCTTTCTAGGGTATGTAATACCTCCAAATAATTATCAGTAACATTCCTTAAACTCACTAAATATTCAATAGCACTGAATAGGAAACCATGATCTTAAAGAACGCAGAACTATTTTTCATGACTCTAACTGCACCGTACTCCGCAACAACGACATTTTCCCACCCCCCTTTCATTTTCGGTTCCTGATTACTCCTATGATTCAAGCCGCCTTAGCCTGTAAATTTTAGATTACTTTTTACATTTGATTACCACACCAGACGTTTCATAATTCACTTGAGATCTACCATATTTCCACTTGCCACAAAACCACCTGTGTTACAGTTTGAGGAATTTTCATGCAGGTACAGGGGGAATTATAGGTTCTTGGTTATTGTGCTTAGATCATTTTTTTAAAAACCTGCTAAAGATTACACATCAACAGAATTCTATACGTATTTCTAAGAAAGATCAGTTACATTTGATTTTTCAATTTTTATTAAAAAAATTCTATTCTTTCTTATAGCCATCGAAAAAAAATTCTATTCTTTCTTATAGCCATCGATCAGAAGACACAAAATAACATTAAAACAGACACAGAAAATTAGCATGGTGGAAAAGAAACACACATAGATTCTGACTTCAAGGGCCAATGTGATAAATGAAGCTTTGTAATTTTTAAAAGTGGATATTCTGCTGTTCTTGTGTTAGGTAATGGCATTGTTGGAAGAGTAAGCCGTTAACATCTGCGCACTTTGGATCACCTTAAGCCAGCTGGTTCCTCTCAAGATTGCTCATCTTTTGTTCTACTCTTCGCTGACCTGGGCCCCTAGCCGTAAGACAGCGATGGGCTTTCTGCAGCCAGGATATCCTCCTCTTCAGGACTGTCAGACAATTCCAAATGATTGATGTGCTCGTCTGGTGCTCTGGTATTTTTCCCGTTCCTAAGTCTCCAGTAAATCTACAGCTCATTCTACAAGAATGCTAATTTGATCTACTCTTACTGAACTTCATGCACATTTTTCTTGTTTTCCTGTCTCTTTGGAGGTGAGCTTGAAGTTTATAACACAGCATGTTTCTAAAATAATTTTTTACAATATCACATATAAATAAAACACATTTCCCACCAAGGGAAACAATTGGGGCAGTGGACTCAGCTCACTGTCTTCCCTCCAGGACTGTGCCGTGTCTCTGTTCCACAGACCTGAATGAAGCAGGATTCCTAGGCCCACTGAAAAACAGACATCCTTTAGCTGCTTGCCCTTTACTCCTTTTTTTCTTTCTATTCCTTACTATGCTTACTCTCATTTGGATGTTGCTGTAACCCTTCCCTGAAGGTCAGAGGCGAGCAGTCTTAGACTCTGCTACACCTGAAAGCCGTTTCAGGTTATGCTCCGGATGATCACTGATGGGAAGTCTCATCTCGTAGAAGCCATGCCCTGGGTCACAGTCTGCTATCAGTCCAAGCCCAAGCGAGGCAGAGTGGGCTCTTTCAGGCCGTCAAGCTCTTTCCTTGCTATAGAGATGTTTTTATGAAAGACAGACCTCCATCAACCTTCCGCCATTAACCCCCAGCCTCTTGCTTTGACACATCTTGTACCGTGTTTCCCAACCATCTCATGATGGATTGCCCTTTTTCAGCTTTACATGACCTCTCGTTATGAGGCTTAGTACTGAGTTTCTGGCTTCAACCCTTTGCTTCCATTCTTGACCATGTATGGACTTTTCTTCACTACCTCCCTCTAAACTGCCAGGCCACGAAATTTAGGGATCTTGTAACTACTGCCACACAGTCCCCTGTTGGGAACATGTCCAGTGTGTCCCCTGACTCTAAAAGTCAGACCCCACTCCAAGAGGAAGACCCGGCTGTCCTATAAATGATCTCATTGAGTCAACGAAAAAACTGGAACACAGGAAAAAGATTAGAACTGCATCTACTCCATTTTCACATGCTCTATATACCTATACACATGTGCATGTATTCAAAGAGAGAGAGAGAGAGCAAGGAAGCACACTCACATCTGATAAAGCAAACAGGCAAGATGTCAACACCAGGTGAGTCTCAGTAGAAGATAAATGAGTGTTCTATGTACTATTCTTATTGTTGCAATTTCTGTGCCAGGGAAATAACTGTAAAATAAAACCATAAAGAAACAAAAATTGTGCATTAGAATGCCAATAGCTTCTACCATCTCAGGATGCCGTCAGCTATAAAATAGAGTTGTGGGGTGGGGAAGACTTGAGGCAGGCAGGTGAATTTGTGTGGGAGACAGAAGTCTCTCAATGTAAGTGCCTGGTGGTCCGAAAGAGAAAGAAGATGCTGGAATAATCCATAATTAGAAACGCAATTCCTCTAGTGAGGAGAATACAGACATATGTCCAGAGAAGATAATAAACATTTAAGAGTTGAAATATTTGCATTTTATGGAGATGTGTAAAATTGACTTTATGTATCAATGTCTATGTTATTTGTATTTCTGTTCACTAAATGCAATAAATGTAACTTGCATGTGACAACAAGAGGATCAACACTATGGATAGAGTTAATATGTGCTTATCTGAAACTTAGCAGATAAAGAGACACTGCCAAGATAAACAAGCTGAAAGTGAGAATGGACATTCAAAGTACGTTATTGTGTTACTGGAACATCTGGTACTAACGCTGTCAAGTTTACATATGTTCTCAAATACTTATTTATGTAACAATCAAATGCTAAGCATTCCAGCTGCACTTGTAAACTTTTTATGAACTGAAGTCATATGCACAAGCTCAACTAAATATACTTGACGGAGGGAGGAGCGTGAGGAAACTATTAACTCTCCAAGCTGAAGTTTGATTGCAGTCAGCCTTCTGGCGCTGTAACGAGCCAGTGTTTGGTATGAGAGCTGAGCCCCTGGCTCACGTGAGACTCATTTCACCCAAGAAGGGAGAACCAGAAATATCCAATCAATGGGTCAAATTTGTGACTTGGCGGCTACCTTTTTTGGACATAATACTCAGGAAATAAAATCACATACAGATCAAAAATAGAGCAAAGAACAGGATGATGTAAAAATGTTTGACACTAAAGTGAAAAAGTGTTTTGCTCAGCACGTCCTTGAGCTAGGACAGGTAGTCTGATTGTGACCACGCACAAATCAGAACAGAGAGCATAAAAAGAGGAGGTACTTTGGTGTGATTATTATCTAATGTTACTGCTAATGAAAAGTAGCTGTGTGAAAGTTGCCTCCTTAGAGGTTTTCTCTACATTCCCATAATTGGTTATGTAGTGTCACCTTTGAAAATAGGTAGCAGATTTTTACTCCTTTTTTAATACAAAAATATAATTCAGGATAATGACAAAAGCATTTTGCCTTTAAAATATCAGAGGAACTTGTATAATGTAAAGATAATTTTTTAAAATCCTTAACAAATAGATGGCCTTCTTCATGATTGTTATTCAAGTTCAGTAATTTATGTTCAATGCTTTGGGACAAGAAAGCAAAAAAAAAAAAATTAAAATTAAAATTAAAAAGAGAGGAATAGCATTTACATCTGCTTTGAGTACAGCTATCTAAAACGTTCTCTTGTTTTGACTTATTCCAGAAGGAAAACTTAAAACAATGAGTAAATGAGTATAAGTTACAAAGAGGCATATTTTAGCTCAACATAAGGATTTTTAAAATAGAGTTGTCCAACAGAATGGATTGTTTTAGGAAATGATGAGCTCCTTTGCTAAAGATATCCAAATTGAGACCGGATGAGCATATGCCAAGGATGCTGCAGGAAGCATTTCTGCACTGTGTGGGAGGTTAGCCAACAGAAGAGGATGTCTTAGCTTCCGTCCAGGGCTACATTTTATAATCTTAGGACTATTCCAAACACGAATAACTACTTTAATGATACAAACTCCAAGGCCTTGTTAAAATAAAAAAGAAAAAAAAAACAACAAAGTAACTTTACTTGGTTTCTAGAGAAGGCAGACTATATAAAGACATTTTTTCCTTTTAATGCTGAGATAAGGAAAGTTACAACATTCTAAAAGTAGATGCTTTAGGATGCATGCAATTATTTTATAAAATTTAGAACAGACAATAAAGCATGCATTTCTAAAAGGTGAATGAACTAAAGAAAAAGTCATTTGTTGAATTACTGAATTACACCAAACAGGAGACTAAGAAGCTAAGCAGAAAGCTAAGAAAGGGCTGAGCAAATTTTCCATCAGTTTCACAACCCTGTAGAAACAAAAACTAGAGTTCAGAAACTGCACTTCAAAGAGAGCGAAAGAGAAAGAGGAGAAGGAGAAAGAGAAAGAGAGAGACAGAGAGAGAGAGCGAGAGAGAGAAGGCCCCAGGATCTTAATTAGGAATCCAGGTTTCCACATACTTGAAAAGAGGGAGATTGAGCATTATAAAATATGCAATTGAGTCCCAGAAGTAGAATAAAGTCATCTGTCAACACTCTATTGGTCAAAAAGATCCATAAAGAAAGATAACATTATCCAGAGTCACCACAGTTTAGCAAACATAATGCTTGCCATTAATAACAAAATATGTAGACATAACACAAAACAGGACAGGAAACAAAACCATTAATATATGACCCATTTTCTGGAATTATCAGGTTAGATAAAAAGAGATCCTTAACTAACACATTCAAAATAAATGAAATGACAAATTTACAGGTTCTGAACAGCTAGAATATATTTTAAAAGAATCAAATAGAAATATTTGGATGAAAAAAATAATAACTGAAATTAAGAACAGAGTAGATTGGTTAAATAGAATATTGGAAGATGAAGAGAGGATAAGTGATCTGGAAGAAATACCAGAAAGTATTTGGGCTGAGATTTGAAAAATAAAAAGAATGAAAATGCTAAAACGTTTATAGCTGTATGTGAGACTGATTTAAAAAAAAACTTTCTTATTTAATGTCTCAGAAGATGGAGAAGAAAAGAACATAGGACAGGAAGCAATTGAAAAAGTAAAGGCAGCCCTGGCTGGTGTGGCTCAATGGATTGAGCACTGGCCTGCGAATCAAACGGTCACTGGTTCAATTCCCAGTCAGGGCACATGCCTTGGTTGCAGGCCGGGTCCTGTGGGAGGTGTGTAAGAGGTAACCACACTTTGTTGTTTCTACCCTTCTCTTTCTCCTCTCTAAAAATAAATAAATAAAATGTTTTAAAAAATAAAAAACAAAGGAAAATAATTTTTAAAGTGAAAGGCATTGAGGCAAAGAACCTCTCCAAGTCACATCATAATAAAACTGCCGAAAACTAAAGGCAAAGGAAAAAAAACTTGAAAATAGACGAAGGGAAAAAAGTACACCATACCATCACAGGTACAGTAATAAGAATGGTATTTGCCTTCTCAGTGGAGATAATGAAGGACAGGTAGTGCAGTGATTTTCAACATTTCTCATCTCATGGCACACACTACTAAACTGATTACTAAAGTTCTGCAGCACACCAAAAAATATATTTTTGCCAATCTGACAAAAAAAGTAGGTATAATTTTTACTCATTCACACTGGATGGCTGTTGTTGTACTGGTGGATGGCTGTTGTGTTGTCTTTTTTTTTTTTTTTAACAATCTAAGAGAAAAGAAATCAGTATCCCTGACTAAATAGTCAGGTATTGCATGGTTTAAAAATTCTTTCAGTAGGACCTCTGGTCAAGATGGTGTCACAGGAAGACACAGTTTGCTTCTTTGCACACCCACATCAAAATTACAACTAAAATATAAAACAACCATCACTCAGAACCATTAGAAATCGAGTTGAATGGAAGTCTGACATCTATGGAATTAAAGAAACCATATCCATGGAGACTGGTAGGAGGGGTGGAGATGTGGAAAGGGCTAGTCTCACATTCATGTGTAATAGATAAAAATTTGGGAGAGATATGTCAGGAGCAAGGAGCCCCAGCCCCACAACAGGACCCCCAGCCCAGGGTTCCGGTGCCAGGAAGATAAATCCCCACAACTTCTGGCTGCAAAAACCAGCAGGAATTGAGTGGATGGAAGAAACTTCTGGAACTCCTAGCAGTTCATCTTAAAGAAATTACATAAGGACTCACCTACTCAGACTCTCTCTCTCTGAGCTCCAGCACTGGGGTAGCAGCTTGAAAGGCACCAGTGACATAGAGGGAGGAACTGAAGTGTCTGGCATCAAGGCGAGCAGAGGTCATTGTCCCTTTTCTAAACCCTCCCCCCAACAGATATGGCAAGCTGGCGTCAAATCTGAGACTCCATCAACCTGGCTAACACTGTTTGACCTGCCTGGGAGATCCGCAGTGACTCCGCCCCATCTAACTCACGGGCCAACCCAAGCTGCTTTTCCATATCAATGGCTGGCCTTGGCTCAAGCTTCACAACATCCTAAATCCTATCAAACAAGCAACAGCTGGCCTCAGGCTGGCACTAGAGGCAGCCAGTCTAGATTAACAGCATGGCTTTGCCTGGGAATCTCGAAGCCAAGTATAAGTAGCAGCCACCTCAGATTGCTTTATAGCTCAGCAGGGTGGCTCCAGGCAAAACACTGGTGGGGCCTGACCTTGGCCTGCACCACCTGGGAAACCCCAGGGCTTGCACACTCAGTGGACAGCTACAGACCACGTTGTAGCACCACCACCCTGCCCCTGCACAGCTGATCCTCCATGGAGGGAGGTGGTTGGTGGTCAATGGTCACAGTCAATCCTTGCAGCTGACTGGCCTGGGTAAATCCCTCCCAGTGACTTGCCAACAGAAACTAAGGCTCAACTGCAAGAGGAGGGTGTACTCAGCGCACATGAAGAGCTCACCTCAAGTACCCAGCTTGGGTGATAGGGGAGGCTGTGCCACTGGACTGTATAGGACATCTACTACATTAGGCCACATTACCAAGACATGGAGTCAGAGCAGCTGTACCTAATATACAGAAACAAACACAGGGAGGCTGCCAAAATGAGGAGACAAAGAAACATGATCCAAATGAAAGAACAGATGAAAACTCCAAAAAAAGATCCAGAGGGCCTGCAATGATGCACTGGTTGAAAAGCACTGAGATAACAAAATGATATTTTCATGCTGCTCAAAGAAAGTTGTCATCTTAGGATCTTATACCCACCCAAATTATCCTCCAAAAGTGGAGGTGAAATAAACACAGAAACAGATAAAAAGCAAGTGAAATTGTTGTAAGCATATCCTCAATAAAGTAAATGAGTTCTGTGGGCAATAGGAAAACACAAATTCAACAGAAAGAATAAAAATATAAATGAATATAAATATATACTGATTACACAAGACAGCAATTATAATGTCTTTGAGGGGAAAAACCATCCACAGCACTAAAATGAAAACAGAGGATGATGATATATGGACTTAAAATATTCAAAGGTCCTAGCATTAATTGTCCAAAAAGTTTTAAATGTATGAAATTATATTAGGTTGTAACCAGTTCAGGCTATTTGGCATTAATAAGACAAAACAGGAAATAATGGGAATAATGAAAGGCAGGTAATATATATTCTTTAAGATATGCACTAAAATATAGTAAAGAATGTACAACTAACAAAGCAATAAAAGAAGGAATAGATTAATGATGGAAGTCCAATGAAACTTAAATAACATAAGGGAAAAAAAGGAACATGAAACATTTGAGATAAGCATAAAATAGATGATAAGTAGAATCACAAATACATGAGTAATTAATATTAAAAGTAATTGCTCCAATTAAAAAACAGTATTTTCAAACTGGATTAAAAATACAACTAAATGCTACTTATCATTGATATTCTTTAAATATAAGGATAGAGAGAGGTTGTAAGTAAAAGGATGGAAAAATACATGCCATGAAAAAAATTTAAAAAGCTGGGGCAGTTATTCTTTTAAAAATGGTTATATGATAAAATCTATCAGAAAAATAAAACAATTCTAATTTTGCTTTCACATGCCTTCAAAAATATAGAATGAAATTTGAAAAAATGTGAAGGATAAATCCATACAATTACCTCCCTGAATTATTGATAAAGAAAGAAAAGAAAAAATCAGCAAAGATACAGAAGATCTAAAGAACACTTTTAATAAACCTTCCTTAATTGCAGTATATATACAACAATGCATGCAACAATGACAGGATACACATTCCTTTTTTTAAAAGTGTAATTTATTGATTGTGCTATTACAGAGTTCTCATTTTATTCCCCTTTATCCCCTCTATCCAGTAACCCTGTTCCTTCTAGCATCCCCTCTCTTAGCTCATGTCCATAGGTCATACATAAAAGTTCTTTGGCCTCTCCATTTCCTATACTATTCTTAACTTCTCCCTGTCTATTTTGTATCTACCAATCATGCTTCTTGTTCCCTATACCTTTCCCCCCATTCTCCCCTTGCCCCCTCCCTGCTGATAACCCTCTATGTGATCTCCATTTCTCTGGTTGTTTCTGGTCTAGTTGTTAGCTTACTTTGTTTTTATTTTTGTTCTTAGGTTCAGTTGTTGACAGTTGTGAGTTTGTTGTCATTTTGCTGTTCACAGTTTTTTATCTTCTTCTATTTCTTAGATAAGTCCTTTTAATATTTCATATAATAAGGGGTTGGTGATGATGAACTCCTTTAACTTGACCTTATCTGAGAAGCACTTTATCTGCCCTTTCATTCTAAATGATAGCTTCACTAGATAGAGTAATCTTGGATGTAGATCCTTGCCTTTCATGACTTTGAATGTTTCTTTCCTGCAAAATTTCTTTTGAGAAATCAGCTGACAGTCTTATGGACACTCCTTTGTGGGTAACTGTCTCCTTTCCTCTTGCTGCTTTTAAGATTCTTTCCTTATCTTTAATCTTGGGTAATGTAATTACAATTCGTCTTGGTGTGTTCCTCCTTGGGTCTAACTTCTTTGGGACTCTCTGAGCTTCCTGGACTTGCGTGCCTATTTCCTTCATCAGATTGGGGAAGTTTTCCTTCATTATTTTTTAAAATAAATTTTCAATTTCTTGCACTTCCTCTTTTCCTTCCAGCACCCCTATGATTTGGATGTTGGAATGTTTAAAATTGTCCCAGAGGTTCCTAAGCTTCTCCTCATTTTTTTGAATTATTGTTTCTTCATTCAAGATACACATTCCTTATAGTGCATGTGGATCATCTACCCAAGCTCGTATTGTGCTGGGCCATAAGCAAGCATCAACAAATTGTAAGAGGCTAAAATCATCTAGAGTACATTCTTTAGCCACCATTTAATTAACCTAGGAACTAATAACCATTATTTCATTTCCTAAACTAAGACTACAACAAATAAGAACCACCAGAAGTTCTTACTGCAGAAACTGATCCAGAACTCATTTTTAACCCTTAATGATGTACTATAAGATAAATTTATATTTATTTTTAGTTCATTACCTACATAATATCTTTTGATTAAGTTTTTACATGTGAAATGATATATCGAAGTGCTTTTCTTAATTGTTTTTGCCTATAAATCAAGTTCCTCATTTAAAGATGTCACTATATAGACCTGGGATCTCTAATATGATAAAGGTTATAGGTGAACTGAAAACTTTGTTATTAAAGAAAGAGCCAGTGTATTTTCTAATCTCAATAGTCTGACTCTAAGGTCCAATGATGGCAGGTGCCCAATGATAAATACTCTGAACATGCAAAATGTCTTTGGGATGAGAGAGACCATCACTGATCTTTGTCACTCTGGTGACAAGACAATTTATTGAGAAAAGCACTTCTTTTGGCAACATAGTTCTTACCCATACCCTGAAAAATAAGCCAAATTTAAAGGAGCATGGTAAAACAAGAAACCAAAACAAAGAACCAAGGTGATCCATGTGGAGAAGGTCCTTGTTCTCTGTCTTTCCCTGTTGTCTGCTGACACTGCCCTGCTCTTGTCAGCCTCCCTCCCGCTCTATCCTTGAGACTGATCACCATGCCTTCAATTAAGTTGCAGTGTCCTGATGGAGAGATATCTGAAGTTGGTGTTGAATTGCCAAACAATATGTGACTATCAAAACCAGGTTAGAAGACCTGGGCATGGAAGATCAGGCTATGATGAACCAGTTCCTCTACCCAACGTTAGTGCAACTATAGTAAAAAAAGGCCTTTCTGTGGTGCCCCCTCCTGAGGATGATGAGAACAAGGAAAAATGAGCAGATAATATCCATGTATGGGACCAAGAATTCCTGGATGCTGGTTGACCAAGGAACGCATTTTGAACTTATTCTGGCTGCAAAGTGGTTAGATATCAAAGGTTTGCATGATGTTACATGCAAGACTGGTGCCAATATGATAGAGGGGAAAACTCCTGAAGAGATTCACAAGACCCTCAACATCAAAAATGACTTTACCCAAGAAGAGGAAGCCCAGGTACACAAAGAGAACCAGTGGTGCAAAGAGAAGTTAAATGCTGGGCCTGACACCATAACACTGTAAGGATTGTCCCAAATACTAGTTGTGATGCTCTGTTCATAACTGTTAATGTTAGACAAACAACAGACAAGTGCAGGAGCAAATCAATTTGTACTGCAGAGTATCATCCTCATTGCATGTGTTGTCTGAGTACAGACTCCAGACCTATGGCTGAGTTTCTTCCAGGATGATCAAAAAGTCTCTTTTCTCTTTGCTCCAAGTAAAACTGAATTGTGGGCTCTCTATAGAAAGTGGCATTTTGGGCTTTCCTTGTTTTTGTAAAGTGATTTCTGCCTAGTTTATTGTCTAGTTAACTTTAGCAACCTTTTAAAAGTTGACATTGTAAATAAAACAATAGGCAAAAGTTTTCTGAAAAAGAAAAAGAAAAGGTAATCGATGTGGAAAAGATCCTGTCTTTGCTGTGGTTCAAGGTAACTGAGGGACCCTTAACCATTATCTCTCATCCCTCTCCAAATTCTACTGAAGCGACAGTAGAAATAGAGATCTAAAGCTGCACCTGCGGTCATGCTGCACAGTTAGAGGGGTGCTACCAGCATCCAACAACAAGAAAAACAGTTCTGAAAGATATAAAGCAAGACTGAGCAAGAAAATGAGAAAGGATTGCAACAGAGATGGAAATTTGCAATCCCAAAAAGAAAAAGAGAGGATGTTACGATGCAACAAATTCTTATGCTTTTCACCTCTTTGCCATTTTACACGGTGTTATGTGAAAATTAGTCTATTCAACCTTCCAGTTCTTAAACAGATTTTGGCCTGTTCTTTCCATGATTTAGCCTGAATATTTTTTTAAAAATCACTAATCATTAATTTTCACAGCACCTTAAAACTAAGTTATGGTCCTCCTGAATGTCACTAAAGATATTAAATAAAATAATTTTTAAGATTTTTATTTCCCAAATTAACTTTGTTTATACAAGGGTGTCATGGTTTTATTTGTTGAATTTGAGCTTTTGTTGGTTATTGATTGTTTGGTCCTTGGTCACCAGTTCACATTTGTGAGCAAGGATCTTGATTATCAAGTGCAGTTACCTGAAGTGTATTTCCAGTGACAGTGTTCAGTGGGCTCTGAGGGTGAAGATGATTGTAGGGTGCTGGCCACAATGTCACTCTGGCTTGTGCACACCGCACGTCTTTTGGGTGGAGCATGTTCTTGTCTTTGGTGTTTATTAATCAGGGAGACCCTATCACATCAAACTCTCCTTCTAGATTCTTCCACATCATATTTGGATTTCCAAAGTCCACTATTTTGGGAGCAGGGCACTGGTGCTGTTGCTCTACTGCCTGTCACTAACTGGCCAACCAGACATACATGGCCTGTTCCTTTCAGTTCCCTGCAGCCTTTAATCCTAGGCTTATCTACAGGTTCCTTTTGTGTTGGAGGATCTTTTCCATTTTTATGGAACTGCAGGTTTGTTTGGGATATGCCATCAATCTTACCTATTTGCTCTGGATCTTCCAAAAAGTTGTACTTCTGATGGCAGCCTTCCCTGCTTTCTAAAGTTGTTATGGATTTATTATGGTTTTATAACTCTTCTGTCATTTCAATGGAATTTTGGTAGGAAGTAAAGATAACAGCTGCCAAAATGTTTAATCAGCTCCCTTGAGCCAGTGTGTACATTTCTATGGGAATTTACTTGAATTATTTGAGCAAATAAACAAATGGAATCTGATAGCACTTCCTAGTTTACTGAAATGGGAGCCATCGCTCTTAATTCCAACTCTCCAGTAATATTTTAGTGAATTCTTTCAGATTCTGCTTTTCCAACCTTGCTTCAGCATCGTAAACGCCCCTATGCCAATCCTATCTTCTTCTCCATCTCCAGTATTTCTCCTGTGGGCTCTTCCATTCTACAACAGAGGGTTAAGTCATTCCCATCTCCAAAACAGCTCTTCCATTTCACCCCCCTCCTGCCTTTCACAGCCCTCTCATTGAATTCCATGTCCAGACAGCAATAAGTGTGCCAAACACTCTCTGTTAAGGAAGCCTTCCTTAGAGTTCCATGATCCCCCTGGACTGTGGTCCTTGTCCTACCTCTTACACAGCTCTTCAGTCTGGAGGTGAGAAGATGGTGTGGATTGTCTCAAAGTGGAGTGAGAAGTACTAGTACCAATTACAGAGAAGAGTCATGGAAATTGATCAGAAATGGGAACAAAGAATGGAAAACCATGCTGAGGCCTTCGTAAGTCAAAGCCTACGTTCTTAGTCTTCATCTGCAGCAAGGAGCACCGCTGAACCTTTACTCGCCCTCTCTAAAGGCACCTTCCCTGGAATTCCATGGTCCTACTTGAACTTGGTCCTCTTCCCATCTTGGCTGATTTGTTCCTAGTCCGAAGAGAGTCATGTAGTGGGGGAGGTTTCTAAAATTAGGAGTATCAAGGACTGTAAAAAAAATTTTTTTAAATTCATTAGAACTTGGAAGAAAAGATAGAAAACAGGAGAAAATCTGAGAAAACAGGCCGGAAGCAATATGAAGTGAAAGGTGGAGTTAGCCATTGGGGAAGAAGGCAGAAACAGCTCTGGATTCAAGATGCACTGAGGTCTGTGTGGGAAGTTATGAATCTTAGTGTTGCCTACACAGTTGAATGGCCAGCAGATGACAGGTCTCTCGAGCCTTTAAGTGTAAGGCATCAGACGAGCACTTCTGATCTCATCTGTCTGATGGGAAAAGAGCTTCTCATATCCTGGGTCCCTGTCCTCTGCTAGTTCTGGAGGCAGATGGGGTAGCCAGCATATTGCTAGATGCTGTTCACTGTGGCCACCTGGAATGGGCCTTGGGCAAGGCAGTGATCCTGGAGAAAGTACCAGTTTCCCTGGTGAATGCCACAGTACTCTGACCATTCCTTTATCTCATGCCTATTAGGTGTCAAAGCATGCTCATTTTAGTAAAGCATTTTATGCTATTTACTTGTGATGAGTCCTGGGTTGTTTTATGGAAGAATTATTTTTATCTCTAAGCTAGTCAAGAAAAACGTCTTTGTGCTTTATTTCTTTTTAAAGTTATCATCTCCCTAGTATAGTGCCCTGCATAAAAATTAAATGAATGTCAATTCCTAGAAAAGTCCCTATAAAAATTTTCTGCTCAACTACTGGAATGTTTCTGAAGCAAATAAAACCATTTTTCTTTTCTTCTTTCACTTTTTAATTTGAAGGTAATATATTTCAAAATAATTAGAAAAGATAAATACTGGTAAGTTTTCTTGGTTAGTATGGTGTGGATATAACAACGAAACTTCTGGTGTTTGGTTATTTAAGATTATGTGTGAAACTACTATTTTAAGGATAAGGAAAACAAGGCCAAATTAGACCACCTGAAAATGACCACAAATGAGGTACAGAGGTGAGTTGAAGGAGTAAGAGGAAGGAAGCTCTTGTTCCCTGAAGAGTCCTTCTTCACCTCACCACCAGTGCCTCTCTCCAATATTCATTTTCCTCTTCTTATATCCCAGAATCCCTTATTTCTCAAGCCTTACCATGAACGTGGTCTCTCTTTGAAGATTACTGACAATTGTTAAGAAATAGTAAGAATGGGTACATGAGAAAGGCAAATAGAAGAAACATGTGATAATAATATGTCATAGGGAACTTGCAAACCACATGATTGGAAAAACCGTATGATCACT